>JASDQU010373180.1:59936-78369 GCA_032191745.1 Picea mariana
GTTCTTCATATTTTATATATCTGGTATCTTACAGATTTTAGTGAGTTCATATTAGGCTGGTAATCTTGTTATTCTCGATACAATGATTGGTTGTCTGGCTTCTCTTCTTTCTTTGAATCTTCATGTTCTTCCTCATGTTTTTCTTTAGCTCTTCGGTCCACGTATTTTCTTGTAGATTCCATGCCCTAAATATTCCATCATAGGATCACAAATGTGGATGGACAACCAGGGATACTTTAAGGCTTCTTTTCGAAGAAGACTTCTTCTGAGGTTGAACTGAACATGTACTGTCTTTTATGGCTACTATCATGGATATATAGTTCATCATCTTCAATGGATAATAGGATTGGCTCCCTCCTAATCCTTGCTTCAAGTATGAGTGCATGTTTTTATTTTGGAAATATATAATCGGTTCCCTCTGTCTAACAGAGTCCACGCTTCCATCTGCATCCTTATTGTCTTCTTGCAAGGCATCATAAGTCTTTCTCCAATTTCCTCTTGATTTCCGACTTCTTTCTGTCTTTTCTTCTTCTAAGTCTCTACAGGATTGATTCTAATTTCGGTTTCTCTTGTACTAGCTTCCACATCATTGTTTTGATGTATTTCATCCTTTCATGTGTATTATCCGACTTGTATAATGATAGCAATTCTTTTCTTGTTGTTCTTCCATAGGTATAGTTATTCTTGGAACACATTATATTCCAAGAGATAGATATACAAGATATGTACAGAGACTATGAAAACAAGATATGTACAAGAACTAAGAAGAGTATTCTTACCTTTAGAATAAGAAGTCTCTTTCATCCTGCTTAGTCTTCTTTGTAGGTTCCTTTTCTTCAGAAACTTATGCTTCATGTTTATCCTTCCTTTTCTTTACCTTGGGACAATCATTATTGTAGTGACCATACTTTCGATAGTTGAAACATTATATTTCTGAATTATCTTTCTCTAGATTTGGCTTCCTCCTTGAACCAAACTTCCATGTGTTCGTGAAATTCTTGAATATTGCTGTGAAGGCTTGATCATCGCACTTCTTTTGGGGTTTCTGTTTTGCACCGATCCTGGATTCTTCTTGAGCACAACAATTCCAAAGTTCTTCAAATGTAGGATATTCCTTCTTTGTGTTCATGCTTGCGGAAAATGCATCCCACGTCTTGAGAAGACCATTGAGTACTATGTTTACCAATTCCTTCTCTGAAATGATCTCTTCAATAGATTGTATTTGATCTCTTAACTGAGAGATTCTCACAAAATATGATGTTATGCTATCCTCATCATTCATCTTCATGTCACAGAGCTCATTCTTTAGACTCATAACTTGTCCAATGTTTTTGACCGAGAAGAGATTTGTTAGGGAATCCTACATATTATTCAATGAGTCAAGATGGGAGATGTAGGGTATCAAGTGGTGTTTTATAGGTTCCACTCTGATACTCATAGCATTGATGTCACTGTCTTTGAACTTCTTCATAATTGCAACATTCTGTGGTTCTTTCTCTTTTCCTTCTTCAAACACTAGTTCCACAATCTTTCCTTTCATGATATCCAACACTTTATTCTTGGCAAGGATGAGATCAATCCTTGTCTTCCATGCTCTGAAGTTAGAATCTCTATCTAACTTGTTCTCTGACTTCATAGAGTAATTCATGGCTATTTTGAGTTGGTCAACCCTAGATTTGACCAAAAATTCAAACTTGATGTCTTGGCTTGCTGAGAGTACCAAAAGATGTGCTAGGCTAGGGTGCACTGATCTATCCAGATATTAGGTCAATCCATTCACTTAAGGTGCCTCAATGAGAGGATTAGGGTTTCTGCAACTACCCCTGCTAGTAACCCTAGCGACAGTGCTATGGTGACTGCTCCTGCTAGAAACCCTAGCGACAATTCTTCAATGATCTTAATATCCTTACAACTATGTTTCCTTACAACGGTTAGACTGAATGAAGGAGGTGTGGGCCCATAACTTGTTATAATATAATGGATGTGCTTGTTTTACCATTGACAATATCACTATTGCCACCCAACCATAGGCCGAAGCCACCCTCTGAGCACCTTAACCTTGACAGAGAATCACTCCGGAAGCAAAAACTAGGCTAGATAGCCAAACAAAAGGTAGCGCACCTTTCCCCAAGGATAACACACCAACAAGAGCTGATCAGATATTCCAAACCCTAACCAAGAGATAGTCCAAGGCAAATGTGATCTGCTAGCTACAGTAGTTGCAATGGCAGCTCTTCTCCAAACCTGTGCACAAAACTGGGCACTGCAGTGCGCACAAGTGCTGCTCTGCAATTCTGAGACTGCCTGTCAGAATGAAGACTGGCCTCTTGTATTTGTAGTAATTTTGGCTAACTGTTTGGGCCGACTTCTCATTTTGGTTATCTGTCTGTTTAGTGTATATTATTTCTTTTGGCCAACTTCTTCTCTTGGAGGCTAATAACCTAATATAAGTTATATTCTTGAGCTGACATTTCTTCTAGGGTTATTAGCCAACTCATTAGGGTTTCTTCTTGCTTCCCAGAATATTCTATTCTCTTCAGGTTTACATGTGAAGGTAAATACCTCCTGCAGCTACCATAATATCAACACGTCATTTTAAAGGGAAGAAAGGAAACCTTGAAATACTTTGCCTTGTTGGGAATGTTGTTGAACATCTGCATTAGTTTTAGGGGAGAGGGAATGACCTTCAACAACAATTTTTTGATCAACTTCTTCTTTAATTTGATGGTTAAGTGCAGGTTCCCACTCCAAATTTTCCAAGTAATGCTCCTTCAATGCATGTGAGTGCGGTTGGTATTCTTCAATGATAACAACCTTTTCATGTAAAACAATACTACTGTGAATACTGTCAGAACTCCCCATTTTCTCTGAAGTCTCATGATTTACTTTGAATGATTCAAAGGAAGAAAAACATAAGGGGAGATCATTTTTATCTATAAGCCCATTGTTTTCTTCACTTTCAATTTTGTGCTTGGATATTTTCTGATTTGAAACACAACTTTGTTTCAACAATTCGAATGAGGAAAAACACAATGGCAAGGTTCTGTTACCTAACTTGAAACCTTCTTCATTTTCTTCAGTGTCGTCATAGGTACATTTCTCCATCCCTTTGGATTGCTGGACATGCTCACTTTCCGCTTTGTCTTCGATCAATGAATGCACCTTTGAATTGACAAGGTCTTGTACAAAGCAAGGAATAAGGTCATCGATCTCTTGAGAAGAGTGATCCAATATATTGTCAATATGTTTCGTTGGTTTGGTGTGACTTTGCATCAACACAAATTCGCTTGCTTCAACAATGATTTTAGAATTCTTTCTCAAAAATTTAAATGTAACAAAGAAAAAGAGTAGAGAATTTTCTTCGGCTGATCCAATACTCTGCCCTTTGTAACTGTAATATGTAGGTTGACTTATCTCACTGTACTGCTGAAAAAGAAAGTCTTAAACATCAAAATCTTCCTCATAGTTGTCATATACAGGAAAATCAACTGTCTGTGAGATGTCATCTAACAAGAACAAATCGGGGACATCGACCTATTATTCAACAAACAGATTTGTAATCTCATTCTCTTGAACATCTATAAATGAATACAAAACAATCATCCCTTTGCTCATCATGACATGGATAAACACCCCCTCTTTCAACAGGTGGAATATAATTTTTTGCAGAATCATTGGCATAAGAAACTGCAAGAGGACCTCTGATGTTTTCGATTCTATTTTCAGGATCACAATCAACCTCTTTCCTTTCATATTCACTTTCACATTCTTGAGCATTTGGTCCTTCATTTTGAATATGTTCACATGCTTGGATGTTGTGCTGAATGTCCTGAGCATCAGAGAACATTTGTTGTAAGGACTTGGATCTTCTTTCCATAAGAAGGAGAGACACATCTGGATGGAGAGTAGTTGCATAATGGAGCATGGCAGTAACTTTAGTGGATCAAATTTCTTCAGGCAAATTGTGATAGATACTGGAAAACCTTCTACTAAATATAGAAATAGTTTCCTTGTCTTGCTTTTCCAAAGCATAGAAATCTCTAATTTGTAGGTCTAAAGATTTCATCTTGCCCCAAAACTTTAAAAATAAATCCTTCAATTCCTCCCATGAGATAATTTCCTCTGGCTGCAAATGTTTAAACCAACCTTTGGTGTCTCCTTTCAAATATTGAGAGAATGCCCTCATACAAACATACTTGTGTTCAATCTCAAACAAATCTATAAAATGCTCAAACCCTTGGATGTGTTTTTCAACTGAGATTCTATCAGGTTCCCCATCAAACATAGGTAGGTACTCATAATGTTTTGGAGGAAAATTATGAAGGATATGGGGTAAATTTAAGGGTTTGTATCTATGCTGAGTCTTGGAGGGTGTTGGATCAAGTGCAGGAGATGAAATATCAACCCTAGTTTCATGAGGCTCATCAACTTGGTTATGGTCATCACATATCCCAGATGGAATTTCTTTATCAAAATGAGTGATAAACCGAGGGGACATTCGTGTAATTTTAAGAGGGGGATATATATTTTCTGGATTGTCATGGTCATTATTTGCACATAGTAAGCAAAGAAGAACTTGTCTATCATTTTCGAGAAAGAACCAAAGACAACTTATAACTAATAACAAAATGATCTGAAAAAAGTCCCATTTTGAGCATTTGTTTTCTTTCATAATGCATTCTCATACCTCAGCCAAGGGGTATCGTCTTTAAGTGAATCCTCTGAACTGAATTCTGTATTCAAAGTTTGAGTGGAGTTGCCAATGACATCTCGGGATCTAGATTCTGTATTATGAGTGGAGTTGCCATTGATATTTTGGAAGCTGGATTGTTCATTAAGAGTGGAGTCGCTAGTGAAAATTTTCTGGATTATTCTACCAGTGGAATCACCTTCAAACTAATTTTTTGATGTGTGGAGTCACCAGAGAAGGAATAAAACCAATATGTGCCTAAGTGTCTGCTGCTCTTAGACCTCAGAACTCAACCATGCCATTCTTCCCAGGGAAAATTTTTAAAATTTCATCCCCGACAACAACGCCAGAATGTTAGCACTCTGTAAATTTTGTTCGACTGAATAGACAAATGACAGAGGTAACTATTTCAACCTAATTTAGAGTTGAACCACTAGCTTGCTCAACTTAGAGAGGGATCTCTCATGTCACTTGATGTTTCTTTGGAAATCGATGGCTAGATTTGGTTTGTTTTGGGGTTTTTTTATAAATTTGTTGGCCAAGAAGAGGAGGGACATTGAGGGTTATGGAGTCAAAATTTTGAAATTGAATGAAAACATTGAATGGCATGTAGAACTCTCCATACGATAAAGGCTAAATGACGCAATGAATCTGAGTTATAACTTGAATTTAATTAGAGTGGTAAGAGGAAAGAGAAACATATAACTACATTAGAGCATTACAGGAATGAATTCTGAATTAGCTAAGAGGAAACATACACAGTTTAAATTGCTCAAGCCAAGAGCATCAAATGATGAATTCTAGGCCTCTAACTCTCCAATTTAAACAAAAGACGGTGTAAATGGAATTGAAGAAACACAGGAAATACATACAATAAGGGAAGACAAAACTCATATCACCACCATTAGAATATTTTCATAGAGACTTCAAAGCTACTGCATATGTATTCAATTCAACCCCAGAAAATTACCAAAGTCTTCCTTCACAGAGGCCGGGCTCCTCTTTTTCCCATGCCTTTCATATCCTCGAGATAATACATATATAGGGGAATTAATTGTGGAATTCAAAACGTTTAGACTTCCCCATAATTCTAAAAATAGAGATAAGTTACAAAAAGAAGTGATTTATAATAACAATGATCCTATTTTAAAGGGACCGTTAGAAGCAGGTTTGTCATGTCTGGGGCCTCTTTCTTCAATTGCCATCTGTCCAAAATTTGCTGGAATGTACTTGATCCTATATGATAATTCATTTCAGCATGGCGATTTCCTCTTTCAGAGTGCTCAACCAAGGGAGTTGATTTTCTCTGACGCTCTCCATATTCTCAGCTCTAATTTATGTTCTCTATCATTTGCTTCACGTCTTCTTCACTGCTTGTAGATTTCGTCCGCGTGTTCATTGATGATTAGGTCCCTCATAATAGGGTTTAATCTAACCCCCGGATCTGATTCGGTTGTGGGATCTGTATGAAATTTGGTTGCTAATATCTGCACAACCCACCTTTCTTTCTCACTTATTGGTAAGCTTGACGCATTAGTTGAAAACCCCATTGCACTGGACACTATTCAATTGAAGTTATCCATATCTTTCGACCTTGTAGAGGCCATGATTTTGTATCCCTTAATTCTATAGAACTCAAGAAATCAATCCATCTCGAGATTACTCCACTTATGCATGGGATGATGATTTTCGGGAGAAGAATACCGCCACCCATACTTAATATTGGTAGTTATCAAGTTCCAATCATTAATCACTGACAAGATTACTTGTAGGCACGCTGATTTACCATGCTTGACCAATCCATTTCAAATGATTATATTTTGAGTTTGTTATTCAACGACATTCCCCTGACAATGCGTGGTTGTGAAGTACCCGAACGAGTGGCGTGCGGTGATTTGACCAGCCGTCGCCTTCCCCTACATGAATCATTGATTTGACATATTAAAACACATGACATCGGGGATTTTGCGAAAATGATTTTAGGCAGACCGCCTTTCACCCCGATGTATCTCTGAGGGTGCCACGAGTCCATGACTGACACCATGGTGGTTTTCCCTGGCCCACCCTCAATCCGTTAAGTCCCGTGCTATTTCGTTGCCCGATATGGGTCCCAACTGTTGATCCAGGCTACCCCAAGATCAATGGTTTGTAGGACTCCCTCCTTCACTCCTGCTATATTTTTCCATATCACCGCCATATATGACCCAAGCCTCCAAATAATGCCATGTATCTACACTGATTTAGTCACCTACTAAATTTAAACTCAGATTTGAAGCATGATCGTCATGGTGATAACAGGGCCCACTTCCGAGCATGTCAATATTTCATGACTCGTGAGTTCACAATGTGACTCTTCTACCGTCTCCCGAAGTCCGAACTCATGAATTTTTTTTTCTATGGATCTATGGTCCTGATTCCTCCTCGATCTGACAGTCCATATCACGTCGAGATTTCTCTTATCAATGATTCCCTAAAACAAATTCCTCTTGACTTCCGACTTTCGAAATGTCGAAATTCAAAGCACCCAAACCAACGGCTCTTGTTGATTCATATCCAACGAATGCTACCTCTCCTAAGATTGCGAGTGTTCAAAGACACTAAACCTTAAACTCTCCGCTGATCCACTGGATCCAACAGTCCACGCAAAATCAGTGTTCCTCACTCTGGGAAACTCAACCATCCGTTCAAGTTCTCAAAGACTCCTGGCCAGATCACTTGGCGTTCTTCCTCTTGAGCTTGGTTCCTGGTGAGGTAACTTCGACCCTCGTCCTTCCTTTGAACTTTCCAAGACTATATCCCTCCTGAGCTTGACTTTGGATGTAACTCAAGGATTCAAATGAATTCTACTCGCACTCCCTGCGACCTTCACAATAATCACTGATTATCTAAAGTCTCCAACTC
Organism: Picea mariana; assembly: GCA_032191745.1. Taxonomy (NCBI): domain Eukaryota; kingdom Viridiplantae; phylum Streptophyta; class Pinopsida; order Pinales; family Pinaceae; genus Picea; species Picea mariana. Next base: position 67,528 of record JASDQU010373180.1, read on the forward strand.
TGCGCACTCCCTATGACAGAAATCCTTCAACCATTCATTGGGTTGGAGAAGTCTAAGACTTCAACCTGCCATCGTACACCTTGCATGACTCTATGCTATCCCTGTGCTTCTTATGGTATGGAAACAACGATATCTCTCCTGAGTCTTTCTGAGGTAAAACTCAGAACTTGTCAACGCACTCCTTGCGGACTTTCACTGCACTCCTTGTAGGAATTCTCAGGAAGAGAAACAATTGAAACTCATACTCTCCCTCTTACAGACTTCACACATTCAACATGAAATCACACACATACACAACATTGAAACAAATGCATAACAGAGACTGAAATTAACTATAAACATACCATTCAATAGATGTAAACAATATTCATCACAACACCATGAAATTGAGTCAAAGAATTCTTAGATTAACTCAATTGTTCTTGTACATGGGTTCTATAGCAACAACTATCTGCTCATACAAATTTTACAATCTCTGTTCTCCTCTTCTCTCCTTGCTCTACAACTCTTCAACTTAGTTACAATGAGAATAATAATACAATACAATACAAACGATGTAGCTTTTTAGAGTTTTCCCTCCTACAACTCTAAGCTATCAAATCAAATTAAAGCCTATATCTACCTTACATTTTCGCTCATTAATAGAAAATTGTGTATTATTGTATATCTTTGTTTACGATTGCATCTCTGATACATTTATTTTATATTATTGGATATCTGGGATATCTCTGTACATTGTTTTATTATATCTCCACTCTCATTTCATGTTGAAAATAATCCAGATCAGTTGTATCAGAGCAGGCTGTTATTGATCATTTTTTTTCCATGCATGTCCTTGATGAGGTCCGAGTATAGCAAGTTGGGTCTCGAGCTTGTCTCTCTTGAATACAAGCGCTCTCGCATGCCCAAGAAACCCTCCATGGCGGAAGAAAAGAAAAATGATGGAGGAGACAATTCTATCGATCTATTGCTTGAGAAAGCTCTCACGCGACAGAGGGATGAAATGATGGAGAATTTTTCCCACATCCTTCAACGCCTGCCGATAGCAACATGCGCATCTTCATCAAACAACCACTTTGGAAGAACCTATCCTTTCAAGGTAAATGTTAATTTTTATATTCCCGTATTTGAAGGTCAGATAGATACAAATGCCCTAGACAAATGGTTAAATTTGTTAGAAGTTTATTTCTCTGTTCACCATTTTTCATATAGGGAAAATATCACCTTTTCACTCCTTAAGGATCTCCCCCATGTCAAACATTGGTGGGAGAATTACTAGGAGCAAAGTTTTGTAGAGGAGTCTGGAGTATATGGGTCTGAGGTCACTTGGGATTTTTTTGTGGATGTAGTAAAGGGACAGTATTATCCCATTGGAAACTATGAGGACCAGTACATGAGATGGACCACACTACGACAAGAGAGGGGCCAATCAGTTCCGGAGTTCACCAATACCTTCCATACCTTGCGCACCAAGCTGGGTATCAAAGACTCCGGAAGACATTTGGTTCTGAAATACTGTGGGGCTCTACATAGATACATCGAAACTGAAATGGATTTTCTGGACATCTCATCACTCGGTGCTTCTTATTGATATACTGTTAAATTGAGAAGAAATTTAAGCACCAAAACAAATGGGAGTTTGGGTTTGAAAATATACAACAACCAAATTATGATAAAGAGGACCCTAACAAACAATCTCTCAAAAACTAGTCCAAGCCACAGGAAAAGAAGGGTCACGAGAATACAAAGAAAGACACTGGAAAATGGTGCAATTTTCACAAAACCCCTAGCACAACATAGATGAATGTTTCTCAAAAATGTCATTGGTGGCCGAGATCAAAGACAAGGAGCCGAACCCTGATTTAGAATCTGATTCTGAAAATACTGGTAAAAGACAGATTATCGACACAGACCCCACTGCTATTGTCGCAACTGCAACAATTGAACTAGAAGAACCAATAGATCCTGAAGAGGGGGAGAACGTTTTTCATTCACAGACATGGGTGAAGGGGACCCCGCTGCATTTTATCGTTGATAGCGAAATCCAAAAGAACCTCATCTCAGCAGAGGTCGTCAAACAGTTGGGATTGTAAAAAAAAACACACCCACAGCCATACAACATCAGGTGGCTTCACCAGGGATGAGTTCTTCGTGTCAGCCAATAGTTTCGATTGTCATATGACATCCATCCCTTCAAGGATTAGGTATTATGTGATGTTTCCACACTGGATGTCTGTGATGTTCTCTTGGGCCAACCATATATGTGGAAGCACCATGTTGTTTATGAGTCTCGACCCTGACCTTGCAGTGTCATTGTTTCTCTGAGGGGTCATCTCTACAGAATACCAGAGGTAGTTCTGACTACTATTCCACCTAAACCATTCCGCAAGGTAGTATCTCATACTACAAAATTAATCTTCTTCACAATCTGTTCAAAAGGTGAATAGAAGGATACTGCAACCACTACAACCTCGACCCAAGCACCTTCTATCCAATAGAAGAGGGTCGACAAGATTGCAACAAAGTGTAAATATTCCTTCTAAACAAGAATCTCATGTATCCAGACTCATCAAAAAGTTCCAATCCTTCCAGCCACAAGTTCATGACAACCTTCAACAAGCTAAGCAACGCAACTTCTCCAACAAGGCAAGCAACTCATCAAGATGCAGATTCAACAAATGATTTTCCCTCTCCCCCGAGCACTCAACGTAATGTATACCATTGATTCATAAGGAGAGAGGATTGATCTAGGTGGATATCAGTTTTGGTAATTTACTATTTTTAGCAGTTTTTAACTTCCGGGGCCATTTTGAGGGCCTAAATGAATGTTTTTTTGGGATAAAGATTCTCAATGATAGATGAAGGCTCTAATTGATCCCCCTAAATGAATATCCTCGACTATACCTTTCCAATGAGCTATAATGCACCCCAAACATATATGGTATGCCAAAGTTACACCCCCGAGAAGTTGATACACCAAACTACCCAAAACGGGGTCCACAAAACTGTTGGCTTTTCATCTTCTGAGGTTAGGGTTTTGGATTTTATTTATGATAAAAAGGCCTTTGGAGCCTCATTGTAAAACATCTTCTTGAAAATGTGAGTAGCATACACATCTCTTCTGAGAGATAAGCTGCCACCATTCTAGCGAGTCTTTCACTCTGTATTTTTACAGTCTTTGTACATTTTCGCTCATTAATAGAAAATTGTGTATTATTGTATCTCTGTGTTTATGGTTTCATATCTAATACATTTATGTTATATTATTGGATATCTGGGATATCTATGTACATTGTTTTATTATATCTCCTCTCTCATTTCGTTCTGAAAATAATCTGGATCAGGGAGAATCCCAACACGAACCTATGATAGAAATTGGCAAGGACTAAGAAGCTTTGAAGCTCAGTGAGTGTGGTTGGGGTTGGCCAGTCACGAGTGACCTAGATCTTGGTTGAATCCACATGAAAACCATGTTTATCCATGATGTAGCCTAGGTACTAGACCCTTTCCATGCCGAAGGATCATTTTTCCAAGTTGTCATATAACTTGTTCTTCCGTAGGGTGTGCATAACCTGCTGAATATGCTACAAGTGTTCTGCCCAAGTCTTGTTGTAGATGAGGATTCCATCCATATACACCACTACAAAATTATTGGTGAAAGGTCACAGGATATCTTCCATCATCCTCATGAAAGTTGTTGGAGAATTTTTCAAACCAAAGGGCACGACCAACCATTCAAAATGACCTTCTTTTGACTTGAAGGCGGTCTTCCATATATCTGTATGTTCTATGGGGACCTAGTGGTATCCAGACTTCGGATCAATCTTACTGAAGTATTTTCCCCCCTTGAGCTGATCAAGGAGATCATATATTCTAGGAACCAGGTACTAGTTCTTGACTATGATTTTATGTAGGGCCTGATAATCAATGCAGAGTCGCCAGGTCTCGTCTTTCTTCTGCACCAACACGATTGGGCTCCCACAAGGAGATGGGATGGGATGGATGTGCCCCTTGTGGATTAGTTCTTGGATCTATCACTTTATCTCCTCATTCTCTAATAGAGAGCGACAACAGATTGACCCATTGGGAAGCAGTGCATCGAGGGTTAGATTGATGGGATGCTTGACCTGACAGTGCAAAGGTACCCCATTAGGTAAGGAGAATATGTCTTTGTATTCTACCAGGACCTTGTCCACTTTCTTTTGCTATGTGGAGAGGTCAGCTGTTGAGGCCCTATATGTGGCTGCAATATTTCACTCACTCTGAGAGTGAATCATGAATAAGACAAACTTCTTGGTGTGATAGATGACCTTCCTGCATTGCTTGTAAGAGATTAAGGAAATGAAACTAGCTTTGACTACCTCGGGTATCCTGTATAATTTCCTGTTCAAAGTAATAATAACACTGCGAGGCCTAGACTCATATACAAAATGACGTTTCCATAAATAAGGTTGGACCAAAAGAACATTACACACTTTGAGAGGAGCGACATCACACAATACATTATCTTTGAAGGGCTTGATGTTGTACGACATGTGACACTGTTGGTTGATGTGAAGATCACTTCCTTGGTGGAGCCATCCAATGGCTAGGGCTGCAGGTGAGACGTTGTCGGTAGGGCTAGCCACTTGATGACCTCTTCTGAGATGAGGTTCTTTTGGCTATCACTATCAATGATCAAGTGCAATGGGGTGCCTTTTACCCACATCTTTGAGTGAAATAGGTGCTCTCCTTCTTCTGGCTCATCTGTTTCACTAGGATGGACCTTGGTGGTAGAAACAATTGCACTGGGTTACATGTCGATGATCCGTCTCCCCATTTTTGGTTCTGACACAGAGTTGGAACCTGCATTTGATTCAAAGGATTTCACCTCAGCCACCAATGATTGCTTGGAGCGGAAATCAACAGTGTTATACCAGGGGCTCTTATGGAAGTCACATCATTTCCTGGTATCTTTATTTGTCTTTCCGGTGTCCTTGTTTGCTCTTGTCCTAGATTGGTTATCTTGAGGCTATCCATATTTTCTCTGTCATTTTTTCTATGGGTTGGGGCTTCCCTTTACTTTCTTCTAATGTGAGGGGTTCCCATGACCAAATTACCGCTTATTTTGTTTAAGATTTTGCTCGATTTTGATGGCATATCGATAGGTCGCGCCCAAGGATGAGATGTCCAAAAACTCCATTTCGGCCTAGATGTATTTATGAAGACCACCATGATACTTGAGCAACAGATGACGCTCATAATATTTGATACCGAACTTGGTGCGCAAGGTATGGAAGATATTTGTGAACTCTGGCACTGCTTGGTCTCTTTCCTACCGCAGTGTGATCCATTTCATACACATGTCATCATAACTTATAACAAGGTGGTATTGTTCCTTGATAGCATCCCTGAAGGACTCCCAGGTGATAGAGATTGTAAATAATGAGGGTTCCTCTATTTCCTTCTTCTCACAGAAAGTATCCCACTAGTCTTTGACATGGGGAACGACTTTGAGGAGTGCAAACATAATATTTTTTCCGTTTGAAAAGTTATGGACAGAAAGATACCCTTCTAGCAGATTCAACCATTTATCTACAAAATCTACATCTATTTGACCTTAAAATATGGGAATATAAAAGTTGATTTGTACCTTGAAGGGGGCGGTTCCTCCATTCGAGGAAGATGTGTCGCCTATTGGTAGCCGCCGAAGGATTTGCGCAAAAATATCCATCATTTCTTTCCTCTGTTGCATGAGGGCTTCCTCGAGAAACATTTTTAAAGGATCTCTTGTCTCATCATATTTATTTTCTCTTGCCATGAGAGTTTTCTTGGGCATGCGAGAGATTTTTTCTTCAAGAGAAACAAGCTCGATACCCAATTCTTTGTACTCTAACCTCGTCAGGGACATGCATTAAGAATGATAAGGAGCAGACCACTATGATGATAATGATCCAGATTTTATGAGAAAAATGAGAATGAATATAGATTATTATTACTCTTAACACAGAGACACAAGAACAACATAGATACAATAACATAGATACATAAAACTAGTTTCTATTCAATAAGAAAATGTCCTGAAACTGTAAAATGCAGCGGAAAACAAGCTTGCTAGAATGGTGGCGACTTATCTCTGAGAAGAGATGTGATGGATGCACTCATTTGCAAGAAGATGGTTACAATGAGGCTCTCCAAGACTTTTTTACAATAAACAAGATTCCCAAACCCTATACATACAAAAACCTAACCCTAGGATATGAAGCGCCAAAAGTCATGTGGGCCTCGTTGGGGTAAGCTAGTACATCAACCTCCCAGGGTTGTAACTTTTGCATATGATCTCCATTTTAGGCGCACGATAGCCCGTTGGAAAGGTATATCCTAGGACTACACATGTTACCATTATAATTTGACTCATTAAACATGATTACTATGGCAAGCCCTAAAAATGCTGTTTAGGGCCTCAAAACAACCCCGGGAGTCAGGGATCCGAAAACTACGAAAAAGATGACAAACTAGAAAACTACCAAAATGAGCCTGTTGGAATATGTGGGAGGCCACCAAAATCCATTTGGATCACACGTGGAACAACTAGGTGGTGCCATATGGCACCTTCGAGAATACCACGAAGGCCTGCATATCAAAAAGTTATTGGTCGATAGGTTTTGAACCCATGATCTACAGAGGAATATTCTTGAAATATTCCAAAGACTTAACAAACATTCGCCTACCATTGTGCCACATATGGTGTTTGTTATAATAAATAAAACAAATTATATAAATATTTATGCCTATGTCAGTGCAAGATTTGGGCCATAGTTTAGGCTCGTGCCCTATATAAACTTGGGCACAGATTCCGAGGAGGGACACATAGTATGGTGTGTATAGTGCGATACAATATTGTGCATGGAAATACGTGCCAAAGAGATAATCTTCCTCATTTTTCATGCAAGAGGTGTTCCTATTTTGGATTTGTCTTGTTTTGCATGCTTTTGAGTTCTTTGAGAGAAGTATAGAGCATTTGTACTCATTTTTCTCAGAATTTAGAGAGGAATCTAATGGTGATGTTATTTCCGTGCTAAAGTGTTTTGTATGAAAGTGTTATTTCCATTTATCATGTATGAGACCCATAATCTCATTATGCATGCAAAAGGGCATCTTTAAACACTTGTTCAGAACATAGTCAAGTTTATACTCATTCTTCTCTTAATTTCATGAGGAATTCAGTGGTAACCTCTGTTTCTAGGTTGTAGTAGTAGAATTGAAGGGTGTCTTCAAATTGGCCATTGTAATTCATCATTGTATCAAGAAATTGAGCATTAATAGAGTTATCTCACTATTTGGAAGCTGACCCGGAGACATAGCCCAAGATGGGTGAACTCTGTTATCAAACTATGTAATGAGCCTTGTTATTTGTTGTCTCTATTTATCTATATTTTGGCACTCATTATTTCCTCAAGTTGTTATCATTTGATGATGTTTATGGATAAATAATCATTTTCACATGATATTTTGCAAATAGTCACAATGATCTTAATTTCCCGAATTTGGTTAGATGGTTAGTGTCTACTTAAGAGATAATTGTCATCTAAGGATTTTTGAATCATGTGGTATCATAATTGGTTTGATGTGTATTCTCAAGTGAATGCTTACGAGGTACAAACTCAAGCTTGGTGAAGGATTGTTTGAAGAGTAAATTCCTGAGATTGGTTCGAAGAGTGCATTTCGAAAGAAAAAATAGCTTCAACAAAAGACATGGATTATTCTAATCCAAATCCTTTTGGTACTGAAGAGACATTCTTTTCCGAATTCATGGTAATGAATACCATGGTGGAAGAAATGTATGAGGATTGAAAGAAGGCTAAGGGAACTGGTAGTAAAAGCAAAGGAAATCCACATAACTTCGAGAAGCAGTCGAAGGGAAAATAAGAAGATAAGCCTACATGTTCTTATTACAAGAATAAAGGACATGAGGAGACAACGTGTTGGAAGTTGCATCCAGAGAGGTTACCAAAGAAGTTAAAGGACAAGGGTAAACATAAGGCCACAACCATAGTTCAATATCTTGGATCAGATTATAAAGTTACAACTATGGGCATTGAAGGTATATTTTTTGTTAAGAGTTCTAGTTCACATACTTCTTCTTCAAAGGCTAATGTAATCCCAGATGGAAGGAAAATAAAAGAACCGTTTCATTTACAATTTATCTCAAAGCACAATAATATTGATACACTTGTCGATATTGGATCACAAGTAAATCTTATTTCAGAGAAATTTGTTCAGAATTTGGGATTGGAAACTAGGCCTGATCCGAGACTGTATCCTTTGGGTTGGATTTGTGATAATGCTCAATTACAGGTAACTAAGCAATGCAACCTATGGTTTGAGATCACATCCATCTTTATTGATGAGGTAGAGTTAGACATGGTTCCACTTGACATTTGCGGGATGGTTTTGGGATGTCCATACTTGTATGACAAGAAGGCCATTTTCTATTGGGAACAAAACACATATGATCTTTTCAAGGATGGGATTGAGTTCATTGTGAGAGCTCATTATATGAATATGAATTTGACACTTGTCACTACATGGCATGTGAAAATTCTAGTTAATGATAGTATCCATGATTTAGGTTTACAACCTACGATTGAACGTAAAACATGTCCTTTGTTTGATGTTATTCCTATTAAGAAGGGGAAATATGTTGATGTTTCATTATCTTTTGCATATGTATATTCAATTTTGTTTTTCAGTTTATTACTAATCAGTGAAGTATGTTTAGTAATTGCAATAATGAATGGCAAAGTTTGTGAATTTAAGGGAATGACTAACTCGATCAACAATGTTGTTTTAGTCTTTTTTATCATTGTGATGAGTTAGGTGCTCATTACTTAGGAAAAATAGATGGATGATACTAGACAAGTGAGGAGCAAGTACCCTCACTTCATTTATGAATGAACCTGACTTTTAGAGATCATATAAGTTATTTGGACCACCTATAATTGGATCCAGTGATTTTTGGGATTCAGAGTTAGTGTCGGTATCAGAGGTAGACAACTAAAAAACTTATATTCCATTAGAGAGAATGGAACATTAATGTTATGTAAATTCCATGTCCATGTAAGATGTATACTATAGTATAACTAGGGAGGTAATATGGGTTACCTAGGGAGGTACCCAATCGGAATGCAGTTATGTGTTATTAGTGGAAGTCAATTAATATATGAGAATGTGGTCATTCAATGTAAGGTGGACTAGGTCCACTCTATTAATAAAGGCCCACTATGGTAGTTGGATGTAATAAATGTGAGAAGGCTCTCTAGAAGGTTCCTAGGAGATAGAGAGAGTTATATAAACAAGTATAGGCAATGTAATGAAACATAGTGAAGAATATTGTGATTGTACAAGCAAGGATTGCTTGAGGAGTTTTATCCTTCCATAATGATTAATATATGGTGTTACCCTACCTCAAGGGTTTTCTCTATTTCTTGTGTTAATGTTATGGTGAATGGTTTATGGTTTATTCTTGGTTATCTATGAAGTATATTTACAGATCTGGTTTTGAGAATTTAACAAGTGGTATCGGAGCACTTTCCTTGGGCAAACATTGTGGGCAAATATTTTTTATTTTTGCAGATTTTTTTTTCGGAGAAGAAAAAAAGAGGGCCGTGACATTCTTGAATTTTTCGGTATATTTTTGTGAAAAATTTGTAGAAAATGGTTGTTTATCTGATTTCCTCTCAAAAAAACACCCAAGTTGAAAAACAAATTGTCCGAAATGGAGTCCGGGAAGTCAAGATATTGAAGTTTTAAAATCTACAAATTTTCAGGATTTGTTCCGCGGATGGCAGCAAGATTTTTTTTATTTCTGTAGCATCTAGAGGCCGAATTTGCCCAAACAAATTACATATCTGAGTTCCTCTCACAATTTCACCCAATTTCAAAAAAATAAATCATCCAAAATGGAGTCCGGGAAGTGAAGTTATGAGCATTTTAACTTCAACAGTTTTTAGGGTTTTTCCAGAAAAAACCGCGATTTTTTGCCGTAACTTATTGTTCTATTTTTGGGGGTTTTTCATAGAAAGATGTATTTTACAGGGAAATGTGATGGCCCTAGTATTGAATCATTCATTAAAGAAATAAAATCAGCATGGGAAGATACTTGGCCCCATTGGGTAGATCTCAAATTGCAAGGTGATGCTGCCATTTGGTGGAAATCGCTTGATTATAAGGAGATGATGAGACTCTCCAATGTAGAATTTGAAAAAATATTGTTAGACAAGTGGTATCATGGAGAAAATATGGATAAAGACAGAACCAAGAGTTTATTTTCATGTGAAAAATATATATTACAGGTTTATGGCTGTATTCATAAAGAAAATATCGTTGTTTCTATTAACCCTAGTTGCATGCATAATTTTATCAATGTTCAGTTGGTTAATAGATTACAAGTTCCAATAAAGAATATTCAAAGCACACATGTTGAGGGTGAAAATGTTCAAATTTTTAAAGATTTGAAGATTACCATGGATAAATATGTGCTGCATTCATATTTTTATGCTATGGCTATGGATGAAGTGGATATTTTTTTGGGATATCCTTGGATAGAATCAGTGGGTACCATTAATATTAATTTGCAAAAGAAGTTTTTAAAGTTGTGGTACAAGAAAAAGAAAATCACATTGCAGGATGTGTTTCTTAGTAAGAAAGATGGACCCATGGAGGCTAGCAAAGAAGTTATTGCCCAGTCTGAAGTTGAATAAGAGGAAGAGTCTACAGAAGGAGATGAAGCAAAACTACAAGAAGGACATAATCAGGAAGCTAAGGAGGTCATTGACTCAAAGGCACAAAGTGTTTCCGATT
>JASDQU010373181.1:0-20720 GCA_032191745.1 Picea mariana
CCATGAGATGTTGAGGAAGCAGGAATGGAAACAGTTCTAGTGTATGTAGAGGCATTCCCAGAGAGGGAGGCAGTACTACATCTAGAAGGAGAAAATATTTAGTTACCTCCAGAGAAGGAGGAAGATCTACCCTTAGTATCAGAGGGAGAAAAGACAAAGGAGGAGTCACCTCCAGCTCTAGAGGGAGTGTTGATGTTTGCAGCTTCCTGAGACATTCTCCAGATCGTACTCCTATCTCACTAAGTTGAGTTGATTTGTGATGACACTTATCCGAGAAGGGATAAGTGGGGCACTTGTTCGAGAAGGGATAAGCACGTTTGGGATTATAGCCCAACGTCCCTTGTGGGGAGCACATGAGGACATGTCCCATGTGAAGAGCACATGAGGAAATGTCAAGGAAGTTGACCCTAGTGTTTATAGAGGGTGTAGCCTATAGAAGTCCACATGGGAGTTCCATGTGTGACAAACATTCTCTAGATCATACTCCTCTGTGAATTGAGTTGAGTTGATCTGTGAGGACACTTATTCGAGAAGGGATAAGTGCATTTGGGGTTATAGCCCAATGTCCTATGTGGAGAGCACATGAGGACATGTCAAGGGAGTTGACCCTTGACGTCACACACTATGGGAGTTGACTCTAGTGTTTCTAGAGGTTGTAGCCTATAAAATTCCACATGGCAGTGCCATGTGTGAAAAACCTTTTGCTACTATGGTGGTTGTGTACCACTGTCAGAGACTGCATGTCTCTGGATAGTAGTTGTCTACTACCATGGAAATATACCTCCCTAGCTAAGAGGTAGTGTTGATGTTTCAACATTGAGCAAAACTTCTCCTAGATTGGGATGCAGACCAAGGGAGATATGATACATTTATCATAAAGGTGCACTTGTGGTAAATGGGCCCAGATGTAGTCCTTCCTTGATCACGACAAGGAATAATATGGACTTGAGGTGCTTGAAGTTCTTTCCATGTGTTAGTTAGCATCAGGATAACATTCACTCACAAGTGTGTACTTGTGGTGAAAGATCATGGTGTGGTATTTGTCCTAGTCATGGTGATTTGACAAGGAATGATAAAGACTCAAGAGGTTATATGCTATTACATGTGGACCCAAAGTGAGCCTCATATCAGAGAGTCAATTGGATCAAAAGGGAGAGCCACATAAGGAGTTTCTCCTCGGTTTTGCGTTGGAGAGAGACTTCTCCCAAGACTGACATACAAATGTCATGAGTCTAGGGTGAAGTTTGTATAATTCCGAGACAAGCTTGGCATGATGAAGAATGTCTCCCTCGTTGAGAGGGAGTGTTGTTGTTTGGACAACATTGGGAAGACATTCTCTTAGAATAATAATTAATAATATAATTATTGATTATTAAATATCATATATAATAAGTAAATGATAATAATAAATAGTTATTGATTATTTAAGGGACACATCCTTTCATGGATGGTCACTATATGTTCCCTATATATGGAACACTCATCATTGTAATAATATATCGATTATATCTCATATGAAGAAGAAAAACACTATGCAGGCTTGGGATATGGCAAAGGAGAAGTTGAAGAATGCTCCAAGGTTGATGAAGAAAGAAATGCTTCAAGAGAAGAGTCTAAGACATTACACAAATACCTTATACAAAGCGAAGGGACATCACTTCATGAGAGTGACAAAGAAGGCAAGGCATATCGAATGAGAGGTGAACATACCGAAGGAATTAAGATAGTTTCTTCTCGACATACTTGCAACAAGAACTGCCATGAAAGGTATAATAAACCAGATTATTCCAATGTATTCTTTGACTATAAGAAGAATGGCAAAGAGAAACATAGTTTATGGTATAATTATCCATGTGCATTTTACGGCTTAAATAAACATTGCATTTCCAAATGTTGGAAGAGAAATTCATTGTACAAGAAGGTCATGTCTACCAGGAAGGGGGCAAGACGTAAATACCACTCTCCAAGACTGAATGTAGACCATGGAAATAAGGACTTGCGGTCAAAGAATTATTGCACTCATTGCAATATGTGAGGTCATTGGATTGACAGATGCTCGAAACTTCATCCACAAATTCATCTAAAGTAGGGTAAGAAAGTTGTGCACGCATCCGTGAAGAAAGATGTAGTAGATGAATGAGTTTGTCAAGCACCAACAATCCAAGAGGAGAAACCCAAAAAGGAGAATCCATTATCCTAGTTTGGTAAGAAATGGGTAACACATCTCCAAAGTTGTTTGCTTCCATTGTTGTAAACCTCACATGTTGTGTATGAGACCCCTATAAGGGAAAATTGTACAAGTGATGACTTGTTATAACATCACTTATATGCAACATAATATTTTTATGCTTTTAAAAGTGTACAGACCAGAGAGACAAGTCAAACCATGCATGTAGAATTTCGGTGGACCAAAAGTTTCTTTTAGTGGGGAGGTTTGATCCAGGAGGATCTCCGAGACCAAGCAAAAATGATGGTCTCGAATTTTGATGTAAATGTACTCATGTTGAAGAGCTTGTTGAGAGATTTCAAACAATGCTTAAACGAGGTAAAACAAAGGTTGTATTAGAAAGTTATGGACTTATGAAGTTTCGACCAAACATGAAAAAAGGGGTGCATACCCTGACATGTGGCATCACCAGAAGATGACACATGGTTGTACAGAAAAAAATGTGGATGCTGACGTGGAAGTATGGATGGTGACATGTGGAATTATGGATGCCGACGTGGCATGCTTATTGGACTTTATAGATGGCGATGTGGCATGATCACTCTAGTGTATGGATGCTGATATGCTTGTATGAAAGGATGATGTGGTATGACAAGTGGACCAATCAAAACGTGACATGTAGCACTGCTGACATGACAAGAGGTTGAATGGTGCTGACATATATGGAAACATGGCATGTGGCTAGGTTTGTTACTTTGTCCAATTGAGAATGACCATGTAGCAAACCCATTCTACCCAAAAAGGCTCTTATCGACCATGGAAGGATCAGGTAGGTGGATCGAACCCCCGACCTATTCGACAATAGTCCAACGATGTAACAATACACTACCGGTGTTATTTGTAAAGCAGATGGTGGAATATTATATTTAAACCACAATTATTACCCAATGTTTAAAATTGGCAACCTGCGGTTCGACCTCACAACCTATCCACAAACCATCCTACGGTTTAACCAATGTTCCATGTCAGTTCATATTATAACATATCCACAATATTTTAGTTAAGGGGGATATCGGATCTAAATCTTGAAAAATCTCAATAGTAGGAGGTTCGACCCCGCGACCTCCTACATATTAACTCAACGTTTTACCATTGTGCCAAAGCATTCGGGGTTGGAAGAATTGTGTGGAGTGGAGTAATCAAATACAATTTTTTTTTGCCTCTGCAGAATTGAATAATGAGGATATTGTAGCCATTTTTCATGAAGATCAAGTGTGGGAAGAGCCTGTGATTAGTGCAAAAATCTTTCCTAGAGTTCGCAAAGATATTTTATTGCAGGTTGGAGATTCATTGTAATGTAATAAAGCATTTGAAGTGCTTCACATTATAATAATGGAGCGGTTGTGCAGTTGAAGCAGACTCGAAGATGTAGCCCAAATTGGGTGAACTCCGTCATCAAATTGTGTTTTTGTCTTTATGCTATTTATTTATTCAATTTATCCTTTCAATTCTTTATTTATGTTTAAAATATAAGCTAAGACAATTTACACTTTTTTCAAATCAGTCAATGGATTTTTGGATCAAGTTTGGTTTCAGAGCTGGTTTGACAGTATTTGCAGTTTGAAGATCAGGTTGCAATAGGACAATCATGCGAAAATATTTTAAGCAAGAAAGACTTCAGGAAATGGAACAAATTAAGTAACAAATGCAGGAAGATAATTCTGAATTGAGAAGGTTACTGCAAGTCTCTGAGGATGAGAAGCAAAAGTTGCAGCTTGAATTGCAAGCCAAGGATGGAATTTTTGCAAAGATTCAGAAAGATGAAAGAGTGGAGGAAGAAGAAGAGTCTACCACGCCAAGAAGACCGTCTTCTACCATAGATTAACAATCTGTCACTGACGTTTGCAGTGTAAGTGAGTCATAATTTTCTCTTTCTTCCCATCAAAAGGTAGATGCCTCTTTGGGTGAATTTGAGAAGCATACTCATGGTATTGGTTTTAAGCTGGTAACCAAGATGGGTTATGATGGAAAGGGTCTTGGAAAAAATGGTCAAGGAATGTATAATCATATAGAGGTTGTGGAAAGACCTCGCTATATAGGTTTGGGATATGGTAAAGGAGAAGTTGAAGAATGCTCCAAGGTCGTTGAAGCAAGAAATGCTTCAAGAGAAGAGTCTAAGCCATTTTAAAAATACCTTATACAAAGTGAAGGCACATCTCTTCATGAGAGAGAAAAATAAGGTAAGGCATATTGAATGAGAGGTGAACATCCCGAAGGAGTGAAGATAGTTTCTTCTAGATAGACTTGCAACAAGAACCACCATGAAAGGTATAATAAAGTAGATTATTCCAATGTATTCTTTGACTACAAGAAGAATGGCAATGAGAAACATAGTTTATGGTATAAGTATCCATGTATGTTTTGTGGATTAAATAACAATTGTTTTTCTAAATTTTGGAAGAGAGAGTCATTATACAAGAAGGTTATGTCTACTAGGAAAGAGGTAAGACGTAAATCCCACTCTCCAAGACTAAATGTGGATCATGGAAAGAAGGACTTGCGGTCAAAGAATTATTGCAATCATTGCAATATGAGTGGTCATTGGATTGATAGATGCTGGAAAATTCATCCATAGCTTCGTCTAAAACAGGGAAAGAAATTTGTGCACACATACATGAAGAAAGAGGTAGAAAATGAAAGAGTTGGTCAAGCACCAACAATCCAAGAGGATAAAACCAAAAAGGATAATCCATTAACCAAGTTTGGTAAGAAATGGGTCACACATCTCCAAAGTTGTTTTCTTCCATTGCTGTAAACCTGACATGTTGTGTATGACACCCATAGAAGGGAAAATTGTACAAGTGATGACCTGTTATAACATCACTTATATGCAACATAGTGTTTTTATGCTTTTGAAAGTGTAAAAATCAGAGAGACAAGTCAAACTATGTATGTATACTTTTGGCGGACCAAAGGTTTCTTTTTGTGGGGAGGTTTGATCCAAAGGATCTCTAAAACCAAGAAAAAATGATGGTTTCAAATTCTGATGTAAATTTACTCATGTTTAATAGCTCGTCAAAATATTTCCAACGACGCCTGGACGAGGTCAAACAAATGTCATATGAGAAAGTTATGGCCTTTTGAAGTTTTGGTCAAATAGACAAAAATGTGTGCAAGCTATGAAACATGGCATCACCAAAAGCTGAAACGTGGTCATACAGACAATGATGTGGATGCTGATGTGGTAGTACAAATGGTGACATGGATGTGCGTAATGATGGTGTTTCTTGACAGGTGTACCAATCAAAACGTGACATGCAGCAATGTTGATGTGGTAGGAGGCTGAATGGTGATGACATGTATAAAAATGTGGCAGGTGATTGGGATGGTTATGTTGTCCAATTGAGAACTGCCATGTAGCAGATTCATTTTTCTGAAAAAGGGTCTTATTGACTGCGGAAGGATTGAGTGGGTGGATCAATTCCTGACCTATTCAGAAACAATCCAATGACACAGTGGTACACTAACAATCTTAGTTATTATATTTAAACCACAATTTTTATCCAATGTTTAAAATTGGCAACCCATGAGCTCGACCCCACGAATTATCCGAAAACTTTCCAATGGATGGTGGAATATTATATTTAAACCATATTTATTACCCAATGTTTAAAATTGGTAACCCACGGGCTCGACCCTGCGACCTATCCACAAACCGTCCAACGATTTAACCAATCCACTATGACAATTCTTTAATATAAAGGATGGAAGCTTATGATTTGATATATATAAAATATATATTTAATATTTATTAAATTTATTATTCCTTGTTTATTCAATGTACAACAACATGTATTAAATACATGTAAATGAGTAGAGCCACATATTTTTAGATAAAAATACGTGACTTTACATTGAACATATATTTATTACATTAACAATTTAATTAGTAAATAATGACATTTTAATATACGTACAGTATATCCCTCCCTAAAAAAATCTTCGTCCTTGAAGAATAGGCAATGACGAATGCTTGGATCTAAAGCATTAGCCATAGCTAGATTTATCTCTTCTAGAAAAATAAAGTTCCTTATGAACTCGAGGAGGAGGTCTAATAGGATTACGATCCCATATTTGTGATTACGATCCTCATGGAGACCATCCTCCTTTGAAGTGGATTTTATTTTTCCATCAACTAGTTTCGATGATAGTGGGTTACTCTGGAGGGTTGTATCCTCACCTTCACATGAATGGTTGTCAACATTGTCTTTAGGCTCTTGTATAAATGAATTTTCAAATGATGATGCACCACTTTTGTCATCTTTCGATGTTCTATTATCAATAATAAGTATGGACATTTCCATCATGTTGTTGTTGGTTTGCTTGCAATATAGGTAGTAGATTGATCAACCTGCCAAATAAAAAGTTCCCTCATGTTTTCTCTTGGGGTGAACATGTTTTCTCTTAGTATGAACATTGCATATGCCTTTGGAGTGATAGGTGCTTCTTCACTATCACTAAAAAATGATACCTTGGGACTATCCTTCTAGGGGTTGAATCTATGTGAATGCATCTAGATCCTTGGCCTTTGAGTGACATACCTTGGAGTCCACAATGACATTGTCCTTACTTGGACATGTTTTTATTTAACAAACAAACCAACTATTCCATTTTGAATAGAAGGGTATCTCCCATGTCATCCAATAGATATCTGAGGCATTGCCAGAAGAGTACCAAATTTATTTGTTACAGGTTGTTGTGCAGTAACCATTATATTATGTTAAGTGGGTTTCTCAAAGGTGCTTTGCCCAAAAGTTGGAGTTTATACACCACCAAAACCACCAGAAGTAGCTGACTTTGAATGGAGAAAATTTCCAAAAGAAAATGAACCATTCTTGTTAATCCAGGTGGATATCGGTGGCCATCCACCTATCCCACTGGCTCGAAAAATAGTTTTCCACCTTGGCAGTTTTTCGGGTTCCAAACTTTCAGGGCCGTTTTGAGGCCCTAAATGACGTTTTTTGGGGATTTGGGGCCTGTATGATTTATAAATGCATTGTCCTAGGACAGTTTAAAGTCATTCTTCTTGGTTAGACCTTTCCAACGATGTATCGAGCGCCCCAAACAGAGATCGTATGAAAAAGTTACGCCATCGGGAAGTTGACGTATCAACTACCCCCATCGGGGCCCACAAACCTTTTGGATTTTCATCTTCCAGGGTTAGGGTTTCTGATTTTACTTATGTTAAAAAGGCCTTTGGAGCCTCATTGTAACGATCATATTCTTGTGAATGAGAGTAGCCGTAACATCTCTTCTCAGAGATAAGCTGCCACCATTCTAGCGAGTCTTTCACTCTGTATTTTTACAGTTTTGTACATTTCACACATTAATAGAAATCGTGTATTACTGTATCTCTGTGTTTATATATCTGATATATTTCTGTTATATTTTTGGATATCTGATACATCTATGTACATTTCTTTATTATATCTCCACTCTCATTTCGTGCTGAAAATAATCTGGATCAGTGGTATCAGAGAAGGCTTCTCTTGATCGTTTTTCAGTGCATGTCCCCGACGAGGTATGAGTATAGTAAGTTGGGTCCCGATATTGTCTCCCTTGAGGAAATTTACTCTCACACGCCCAAGAAACCCTCCATGGCGGAAGAAAATAAAAACAACGGAGAAAAAGATTCTATTAATCTGTTGCTTGAGCAAGCTCTCACACGACAGAGGGACAAAATGATGGAGAATTTTTCCCACATTCTTCAACGCTTGCTGATAACAATAGACACGTCTTCATCAAGCGACCACTTTGGAGGCACCTCGCCTTTCAAGGTGTTAGTCCCTAAAGTTGCACTTGATTGTGAGAGGGCAAGCTAGGGCATCATCAGTTTATTGCAAAGTGTTTTGAAGGTTCTTATGATTTGGTTTTTGAATAAGATGGTTGAAAAACAGGTCCAGGCTTATAACATAACATGAAAATCAAAATTAGAACATAGCATATCCCATTGATTGAATAAAAGATAGTCACATAGACATATTAGACCAATACAGAAAAGGGAGAGTGAAGCCTTAAATTTTTCAACTTCACATAAATTCTTGTCTCAAAATATCATAAAGAAACAAGACCATCAGTTTGAAATCAAAACTTGAAAATAATTTCTACAACAAATTCTTTACTGTATTAATTAACAATCAAGAAACAAATGCATTGCAGTCTGAATAATGAACTCAAGCATGAAGAAAGAAAAACAAAGTAGAAAAGAGTTTCTAACCATCCATATGCCTTTTCTATTAAGTGTCAAAGAGAACAATAATGCCTTACAAAGAGTTTCAAAATGAGTCCTCTGGATCTCCAATTTTTCCACCCCTAAACTTCTCCTTCTACAGAGTTTATATAGGACAACACATAATTATCAAGATCCAAAAGAAATGGATCTGAAAACCTCTTCATCTATATTTAGTTTCTTGTTTCAAATAATCAAGGATAAGATCCAATCTGATCTCCAATTTGAATTGTTGAGGTGCCTTGTCAACTGTTGTCCATGAGATTTTTCAGGAAAATAAATCTGGAAAATTCCTGAAAAATAAGGTCCAACAATATCTTTGTATATCTCAAACGGTGATAGCTGTGTAAAAACCGAGAGAGGTTTTTGTGAAGGGACTCGTTCAAAAAAAAAAACATCTTTTGGTTTCCAAAAATTCATCCCCAACTGATCTGCAACCTCTCCCAAAATTACTGACTAAAACAGGAAATTATTTATTATGAAATCGCAGAAAAATAGGCCTCAAAGATAAATTCGAATCTATTAAAATGTGATAGCTGTGTAAAAACAAAAGAGAGGTTTTTGTGAAGGGGAATGTTACCAACAAAAACCTCTTTTTTTTTTAACAAATTCATTTCCATAGTTTCAAAAACTTCTTTTGAATATAAGGACTAAAACAGGAAAAACAAAGTATTTCCTGTATTTGATTTCTATTTTTTCTTCTTTCTGTTGTGTTCATCTTTTCTTGCTGCTTAGAACTCCATTGATCTACATGAGCCTTCTCTTTATTCAAATGTTCCACTGTATTCTAGAGATCTCTTATTTTTTCTTTATCATTTCTGACTTTAACCCTGAACTCGGGGAACTCTTCAACAAGTGCAGGCTCATTCAAATCTATGGTACCCTGAGGTTCTTTCATCTTAATTTGGTACTTAGAAACCAATCCTGAGTTGTGCTCTTCATCTGAACTGGCTGAGTCCATTGCTTCAGGCATGTCTGATATATGGTCTGAATCTACAAGATTACTTTCTTTAGTTTTAGGAAACCTACTTATACCTTTGGCAGATGCTTTATGTCTTGACAATTTGGTAGCAGCTCTTGTTACAGGTCCTGTAGAGAATGGAACAATTTGCTTACCTTCTTTTACTGGTTCTTTATGTACTGGGGAATTTCCTATCTTTTGTTTGATATCTACTTTAGCATCTTCAGAATGGTCTTCTATCACTATGACATCTTCTCTTTTAATTGAGGAATCGAACATAGCTTTGGGTCTTAGCCTGTACTTGTTGGTGACTCTTGTAGAGTTCCTCCTAGGGTCTTGAGGCACAGACACACATTTCTTCTTTTTCCTTTTAACTGCAACATTCTTCTTACTGGTTGCTGGTGCTTTATGCTTGGCTAAGAGTGTAACATTATAATCTTCATCAGAGTCTTCTTCTGTTTTTAAATCTGCCTCAAGAAGAATTTCATTTTATGTTTCCCATTTGGGTCTCTTACCTTTGTTGGTCCTCGTTACCCTGATGGCAGACAATTCTTCTTTGATAAGTGTTTCATCAATTAGAATGCTTGGATCCTATTTAACATCCATTTTCCTTTTGCCTTTCTTCTGTTTGCTGGACTGTGGGTCAGGATTTAGGGATTGCATGAGCCAACTCCAGGGTTTTTATATTTCTCTTAGGGTAGACATGACTAGAGTCTTAATTAAAACCTCATGAAACTGACTATTCTTTGCATTGGAGGAGTGTGAATGCACACTTTTTGACATTTTTKCCAGGCTTTTGAGGAGAAAATAAGGCAAATTTAAAGGATAATCACCATTTAGATGCATTAATAACCTAATGTGATAGGTACAAATCAATGAGAATATTCCTTCRCAGGTGATATACCTATGGATATCGATCAGAGCAGTGTGCCATTCCTGTCTGATCCAATTGCGAGGGATTCCTTTTCTCCAATTCGGGTTTTGTTTGTCTGGTAGAAAAAACTGATTGACGAATTCTATAACTACATGCTCTTTCTTCCACCATCGTTCTCCTCCGACCACYAACCTGCAAGCCTTGGCAATTGTTTGTTCTGTCACCAACATTAGCAATTTCCCGATCTCCACTTCGTAACCATCGAAGTTATGTGAAAACGCCAAAGAGACCTGTTCGTCGTGACCTTGGAAGGTAGTGAGGAATTCAAACCAACCAACATCTCTAAATCTCTACGCCATCTGCGGATATGCCTCAAAAAGCTCGACGCCCTTAGGTTCCAATCTGAACACTTGCCCGCTTCTCTTAGGCGCCATGAAACACGATGCTACAACATGCACTGATCGGATTCTGAATTTACAAACTTCAAATGTTAACATATAACAGTTCTTCTGAGAAAAATACATGCGCTTATAATTCAACACAATTAGAATGACAAGTGGCGGGTTTAGATAATGATATTTGGGAATTGAACGATTTGAAATGATTCCTTTGCAGGTACAGAGAAATTTGATCATGTAATGGTTTGAATCATAAAATGATTTGAGAGCCATCGTGGTACACATGCAAACTCTTAGTCCATGATCTGTGTAATCATAACGAAATCTGGGTGGTAGATGCATATTAAGGCATGATTATATTTGCGCTACGAGAATAATGTTATTCCAGTAGCGCTATTAATGACTTAGCATAATTTGAATTTGTAAAGTTCAAATAGGCATATGAAGTGACACATCATTCAAACCATGTCTCAAAACTCCAAACTTAAATAAATTATCCAAAGAACTAAAATGCAAACCATAACAAGTTGAAAACAATGATTAAAATCAAATGAAAGAAGATAATGAAGTGCAGGTAGGAAGGGTTTAGGATTAGGGTTTCTCACTAAGTCAAAAGCAAAATTAGAGACTAACACAAGGTACAGGTTAATTTTGATATTCCTATATTTGAAGGTCAGATAGATGCGGATGCCCTAGCCAAATGGTTAAATCTACTAGAATGTTATTTCTCTGTTCACCATTTTTCTGACAGGGAAAATATTACCTTCGCACTCCTTAAGGCTCTCCCCCATATCAAACATTGGTGGGAAACTTACTAGGAGCAAATTTCCACAGAGGAGTCTGGAATATATGGGGCCGATCCCACTTGAGATTTTTTTGTGGATGTGGTCAAGGAACAATATTACCTTGTTGGAAACTATGAAGACCCATACATGAGATGGACCACACTGTGGCAAGAGAGGGGCCAAGCAGTGCCAGAGTTCACCAATAACTTCCATACCTTGCACACCAAGCTGGGTATCAAAGAATTCGAGCGACATTTGGTTCTGAAATATTGTAGGGCTCTACATAGATACATCCAAACTGAAATGGATTTTCTGTTAAAATCAAGAAGAAATTTAGGCACTGAAAGAAATGTGAGTTGGGATCTGCAAATACGCAACAACCAAAGTTGGAGAAAGATGACCCTAAAAAACAACTTTCTAAAAACTAGTCTAATCCACAGGAAAAGAAGGGTGATGGGAAGATGAAGAAGGACATTGGAAAATGGTGCGATTTCCACAAAATCCCCTGGCGCAACACCGATAAATGTCTCTCAAAACAGTCATTGGTGGTCGAGATCAAAGACAAGGAGTTGAACCTTGATTCAGAATCTGATTATGAAAATACTAGTAAAAGATATATCATTGACGTAGACCCCACTACTATTGTCGTGACCACAACAATTCAACCATAAGAACCAATAGATCCTGAAGAGGGGAGTGCCTTTTTCATTCACAAATGTGGGTGAAGGGGACCCCAATGCATTTTATTGTTGATTACAGAAACCAGAAGAACCTCATCTCAGTATAGGTCATCAAACAATTGGGATTGTCGACAACACCACACCCGCAACCATACAACATTGGGTGGCTTCGCCAGGGACAAGATATTTGTTTCAGCCAATAGTGCTGATTGTCATACGACATCCAACCCTTCAAGGATGAGGTATTATGTGATGTTTCCCCATTGGATTTTTGTGATGTTCTCTTGGGCCAACCATATATGTGGAAGCGCCATGCTGTTTATGAGTCTCGACCCCGTAGTGTCATTGTTACTTTGGGGGTCATCTATACAGAATACCAGAGGTAGTTCCAACTACTGTCCCACCTAAACAATGCCGCAAGGTAGTATCTCATACTACAAATTTCAGTTTCTTCACAATCTGTTCGAAAGGTTAATAGAAGGATACTGCAACCACTACAGTCTTAGACCAAGCACCTTCTATCCAACAAAAGAAGGTCGAAAAGATTGCAACAAAGCACAAAAGTTCCTTCTGCACACAGTCATCTTAAGTAGCCCAATTGGTTGAACAGATTCAACCCTACCAGCAACAGGTTCGTGACAACCTTCCACAAACCAAGCAACGCGACATCTCCAACAAGGAAAGCAACTCACCAAGATTCAAATTCAATAAACACTTCCCTCTCTCCCGTGAGAAATCAATGCAATGAATACCATTACTTCTTAATGAGGGAGGATTGATCCAGGTGGATATCGGTGGCCATCCACCTATCCCACTGGCTCAAAAAATAGTTTTCCACCTTGGCATTTTTTGGCAGTTTTTCGGGTTCCAAACTTTCGGGGCTGTTTTGAGGCCCTAAACGACATGTTTTTGGGATTTGGGGCCTAGAATAATACCAAAGGAAATAGCCCAAGCCAGTCAAAAGTCGTTCTTCTCAGTTATAAATTTCCAACGGTGTATTGAGTGCCCCAAACAGAGATCGTATGCAAAAGTTACGCCACCAGGAAGTTGACGTATCAACTACCCCCATCGAGGCCCACAAACCTTTTGGTTTTTCATCTTCTGGGGTTAGGGTTTTGGATTTTACTTATGTTAAAAAGGCCTTTGGAGCCTCATTGTAATGATCAACTTCTTGTGAATGAGAGTATCCGTCACATCTCTTCTCAGAGATAATCTGCCACCATTCTAGCGAGTCTTTCACATTGTATTTCTACAGTTCTGTACATTTCACACATTAATAGAAATTGTGTATTACTGTATCTCTGTGTTTATATCTCTGATATATCTCTGTTATATTGTTGGATATATGATACATATATGTACATTTATTTATTACATCTCCACTCTCATTTCGTGCCGAAAATAATCCGGATCACTTGTTCACCCACTATTTGCTCTCCTCGATGTGCACACATTGTAATCTATTCATCTTTACCATGTGGTCCATTGATTTCCCATTGATTAACTCTCTAGGGGTGTAGAAATCTTGAAGAACCATCACCTCCAAATTTTTTTGGCTGACAAAAACCCTCTGAAAGCTTCTTTAGTTTCTCACAACATTCACAGTCCAACATTTTTAAACTTGCTAATTGACCAGCCCCATCTGAAAGCTTCTCTAAATTGTTACACCATTTCAATAAAAGATGTGTGATAAAGGAGAGGTTGCAAACCCATGGGGTAGTTTTTGTAGAGACCAATAACATGAAAAACCCAAGGTTCACAATAGCTTCAATTCTCCAATTCTTTTTGGAATTCTTTCTAGAATACTTTCTAGTTGATGGAAACAATTTAAATCTAATTCAACAAAACGTGTTAGTTTCGTAAGCCGAGGGGAAGAGTTACCAGGCTTTTAGAAAATGATAAATTTAATAGTGTCAATGATGAATGTTTCTCGACACTATTTGGAAGTGCTTATAATTTTAAGCAACCTTTAAGATTGAGTTTTTGCAGAGAACGCGACAAACCTATATTCACTGGAAACTCAATCAAACTTGAAAAATAATCCCTTTCCAATATTCGTAAAGAATGAAGCTTTGTACCATTCTCTACCAACCTAGTTATTTGTGAAACAAGAGTTCCATAAAGCTTCACTACAACATTAGATCTTGTATACGAGCCATTACTTCAGGAGTGATCTTCAAGTTATCAATGAACAATGTCGCCAAATCAAGTTCCACAATTAAATATGCATATGCAACTGGAGAATGTGGCACATCATTTGCTCTCAAGTTTAGCATCCAGACAACTTCATCGAGCATGGATATAACAATAGCATTAGCTCCAACTTCTATCAGATTACTTCTTAGGGAACTGAGTTTTGAAGATTCATCTGAACCATCGTACTTCGTATCATGTACTCTAACTGGGGAAGTTGGAGATTTAGGTTTGTCATCTTTCCAAATTTCATCGACCGAGTTCCCATCATACATATATACTAGTTTGTGATCCTTTCTAGTCAAGGTTTGTTTCAATTCTTCAGCTTGGAGCAACTAGGAATAAGGTTGTGTAAGACATTCATGTAGTAACTGATTTTCTTCCTTCCTTTCAACCAAGATATGACGGTCTGTAGCTTGCCTTCTTCTTTCTCTCACATGGATATAATCCTTTTGAGACTTGGCCTTTGGTTCATCCTTGAAAATATTGAACAACAATTCAAGAGGTTCTAAATTACAGTTAGAATTGTCCCTGTGATCGCTAGAAGCACTTGATTTTGGGGAAGATTTTCATGTACCGTTCTTGGGTTTCTTGAGAAGCACTGACACATTTGTCTCAAGAAAACTCTCGCAAACATATGGATCAATTTTTCTTTTTTTCAATCCTCCAACAAGATGTATTATTTTTAGCAAGGGGTACTTCCATACCACAATCGTCATCTGGAGTGTTAAAGATTAGGTGAGTGACATCATAATCCTTTATTTCTTCTCTCCCCTTGCTCTTAGGCGTAGGATACACCGCCTGATCACCATGATCGACACCAACAAATTGATCATAGAATGTTGTGGCTGCTACCTGTTCGTTGTTGATGATACCGTGATTAATAATCTTCTGCTATCCCAAACAATCTTTGGTTGACTCATATAAGTAAAATAGGTCATTCTCAGTAGCATGAACACTTGAAACATGTCGTAAGTCGATAATCTGCATTGAGATCAGTGTGTAGGAATCAGAGTTGGTCAGTACATCCACTGGAGGAAGTTGTCTGCCATCGTAAGCATAAAATTCACCACCAAAACCACCATCATCAATATCAAAACTGATCTTGTTGTAACCCAGATCTTTTCCAACGAGGGTTTCATAATCTTTCTAATCAAAACCAGAGAGCTGAAAGGAATCACGGTTCTCATATTCACCCATGCTGTGGCTATCTTCAACTTTATTGTTTTCATTTTCAACCATGCTATGGCTACAATTGTTAGTATCATCATTAGTATTACCATGAATCTTGTGCAGTAAGGAGGTTGAAGGAAGTAGCTTGGCGACCTCAGGGTTCGTCTTGGTGACGGATGGTTTCTTCTGGTTTTCTTCTTGAAGTGATATTTGGTTTTGGCGGAAACCTTCCTCCTTTAAGTACGCCAAGAGTTCCTTCTCTAATTTTTCTTCTATTATTAGATTCACATAGTTCTTCATTTCTTCGAGAGTGTTGCTCATATTTTCCATAATAGTTTTAATTTTCATGTTTTTAAGCATGAAATTTTCCATCTTCAACTCATGTTCTTTTGGATTTCACATAACTTTCGTTCTGATACCACTTGGAAGCTTCTGACTTGATATATATAAAATATATATTTAATATTTATTAAATTTATTATTCCTTATTTATTCAATGTACAACAACATGTATTAAATAAATGTGAATGAGTAGAGTCACGTATTTTTAGATAAAAAGACGTGACTTTACATTACATGTATATTTATTACATTAATGATTTAATTAGTAAATAATGACATTGTAATATATGTACGGTATATTACAAATGATCCATAATATTTTAATTAAGGGGGATATCATATATAAAGCCGAAAAAATCTCAACAGTCATAGGTTTGGCCCTGCGACCTCCTATTTATTAACTCAACGTTTTACCATTGTGATAGCGTTTTACCATTGTGATAGAGCATTCAGGGTTGAAAGAATTGCCTGCAGTGGAGTAATTAAAGACGATTTTTTTTGTCTCTGCATAATTGAGGAATGAGTATATTGTAACCATTTTTCATGAAGATCAAGTGTGGGAAGAGCCTGAGATTAGTGCAACAATATTTCCTAGATACATCAAAGACATTTTATTGCAAGTTGAAGATCCATTGTAATGAAATAAAGCATTTGTAGTGCTTCACATTATAATAATGGACCGATTGCATAGTTGAAGCGGACCCAGAGATGTAGCCCAAATTGGGTGAAATCCGTTATCAACTTGTGTTTTTGGCTTTCTGCTATTCATTTCTTCAGTTTAGCCTTTCAATTGTTTATTAAGCTTTAAAATATAAGCTAAGACAATTTACACTTTAAATTATTTGCAAATTAGTTAGTGGATTTTCGGATCAAGTTTGGTATTAGAGCTGGTTTGACAGGATTTGCAGTTTGAAGATAAGGTTTCAAAAGAACAATCACGGGAAAATCTTTGAAGCAAGAAATTGGAAAAGATTAACTAGTAGATGAAAGAAGAGAATTCTGAATTGAGAAGGTTACCGCAAGTCTATGAGGATGAGAAACAAAAGTTACAGCTTGAATTGCAAGCCAAGGATGGAATTTTAGCAAAGCTTCATAAATCTGAAGGAGTGGAGGAAAAACAAGATTCTATCATGCCAAGAAGACCATCTTCTACCATAGATTCACAATCTGTCACTGAGATATGCAGTGTAAGTGAGTCATCATTTTCTCTTTCTTCCCATCAAAAGGTAGATGCCTCTTTGGGTGAATTTGAGAAGCATACTCATGGTATTGGTTTTAATATTCTAACCAAGATGGGTTATGATGGAAAGGGTATTGGAATTAATGGTAAAATAATGGATGATTCCATAGAGGTTGTGGAAAGACCTTGCTATGTAGGTTTGGCATATGCAAAAGGAGAAGTTGAAGAATGCTCCAAGGTCGCTGAAGAAAGAAATGCTTCAAGAGAAGAGTATAAGCCATTACAGAAACACCTTATACAAAGAAAAGGCACAACACTTCATGAAAGTGATAGAGAATGAAAGGTATCTTGAATGAGAGGTGAATATCCTGAAGGAGTGAAGATAATTTCTTCCTGGCATACTTGCAACAAGAACCACCATGAAAGGTATAATAAATCGGATTATTCCAATGTATTCTTTGACTATAAGAAGAATGACAATGAGAGACATAGTTTATGGTATAAGTATCCATATATGTTTTGCAGATTACATAAACATTGTGTTTCCAAATGTTGGAAGATAAATTCCTTGTACAAGAAGGTCATGTATACCAGGAAGGAGGCAAGATGTAAAGACCACTCTTCAAGACTGAATGTGGAGCATGGAAAGAAAGACTTGTGGTCAAAGAATTATTGCACTCATTTCAATATGAGTGATCATTGGATTGAAAGACGCTGGAAGATTCATCCAAAACTTCATCTATATCAGGGAAATAAAGTTGTGCATGCACCCATGAATAAAGAGGTAGTAGATGAAAGAGTTAGTCAGTCACAAACAATCCAAGAGGAGCAACCCAAAAAGGATAATCCATTAGCCGAGTTTGGTAAGAAATGGGTAACACGTATCCAACGCTATTTTATTCCATTGTTGTAAACCTCACATGTTGTGTATGAGATCCCTAGAAGGGAAAATTTTACAAGTGATGAATTGTTATAACATCACTTATATGCAACATGATGTTTTTATGCTTTTGAAAGTGTACAAATCAGAGAGACAATTCAAACCATGTATATATACTTTTGGTGGATGAAAAGTTTCTTTTTGTGGGGATGTTTGATCAGAGAGGATCTCTAAACCCAAAAAAGAATGACGATCTCTAATTCTGATGTAAATGTACTCATGTTGAAGAGATCATCAATGGATTTCCAATGACACTTGAACAAGGTCAAATGAATGTCATATGAGAAAGTTATGGCCTTATGAAGTTTTGGTCAAATAAACAAAATGGTGTGCAGGAATTGACATGTGGCTTCACCAGAAACTGACACATGGTCATAAAAACACCGACGTGCTAGTACAGATGGTAACATGTGGAATTACATATGTTGACGTAGCACGCTGATTGGAATGTATGGATTCTGACATGGCATGATGACTGGATTGTACAAATGATGACAGGGTTGTACGAAACGATGGAGTGGCATGACAGGTGGACCAGTCAAAACGTGACACATAGCAACACTGACATGACATGAGGATGAATGGTTTTGAAATTTTTGGAAACATGGTAGGTGACTGGGATGGTTACGTTGTCTAATTGAGAACTACCACGTAGCAGCCCCATTTTACCCAAAACGAGTCTTATTGACCACAAAAGGACCAGGCAGGTGGATTGAACCCTCGACCTATTCAACAACAATCCAATGACGTAGTGGTACACTACCTGTATTAGTTTTAAAGTGGATGGTGGAATATTATATTTAAACCATAATTATTATCCAATGTTTAAAATTGGCAACCCACGGGGTTGACCCGTGACCTATCTGCAAATCGTCCAATGGTTTAACTAATACGCGATGACAGTTCTTAATATAACAGATCCACAATATTTTAGTTAAGTGGGATATCATATCTAAATACTGGAAAATATCAACTATTGGAGGTTCGACATGTAACCTCCTATATATTAACTCAATGTTTTACCATTGTGCTAGAGCGTTCGGGGTTGGAAGAATTGCGCATAGAGGAGTAATTAAAGTGAGATTTTTTTTTTGTCTTTCTAGAACTAAAGAATGAGCATATTGTAGCCATGTTTCATGTATATCAAGTATGTGAAGAGACTGATATTGGTGAAACAATCTTTCCTAGAGCCAGCGAGGACATTTTATTATAGGTTGGAGATCCATTTTAGTGTAATAAAGCATTTGAAATGATTCACATTATAATAATGGAGTGGTTGTGCAGTTGAAGTGAACCCATAGATGTAGCCCAAATTGGGTGAACTTTGTTATCCACTTGTGTTTCTTTCTTTTTGCTATTCATTTATTCAATTTAGCACTTCAATTGTTTATTAATCTTTAAAATATAAGCTAAGTCAATTTACACTTAAAATTATTTGCAAATTAGTGAATGGATTTTCAGATCAAGTTTGGTATGAGGGTTGGTTTGAAAGGATTTACAGTTTGAAGAGCATGTTGCAAAAGGAAAATCATGGGAAAATCTTTGAAGTGACAAAGACTTTAGGAACTATAAGAGATTAACCACCAAATGGAGGAAGAGAATTCTGAATTTAGAAGGTTATTGCGAGTCTCTTAGGATGAGAAGCAAAAGTTGCAGCTTGAAGTGCAAGCCAAGGATGAAATTTTAGCAAAGCTTCAGAAAGATGAAAAAGTGGAGGACAAAGAAGAGTCTACCATGCCAAGAGGAACATATTCTACCATATGTTCACAATTTGTCTCTAAGGTATGCATTGTAAGTGAGTCATAATTTTCTCTTTCTTCCCATCAAAAGGTAGATGCCTCTTTGGGTGAATTTGAGATGTGTACTCATGGCATTGGTTTTAAGCTGCTAACCAATATGGGTTATGGTGGAAAGGGTCTGGGAATTAATGGCCAAGGAATGACTAATCCCATAGAGGTTGTGGAAAGACCTTGCTATACAGGTTTGGGATATGGAAAAGGAGAAGTTGAAGAATGCTCCAAGGTCGCTGAAGCAAGAAATGCTTCAAGAGAAGAATATAATCCATTACAAAAATATCTTATACAAAGAGAACGAACATCACTTCACGAGAGTGAAAAATAATGCAAGGCATCTCAAGTGAGAGGTGAACATATCGAAGGAGTCAAGATAGTTTCTTCTCGACAAAATTCCAACAAAAACTGCAATGAAAGGTATAATAAACTAGATTATTCCAATGCATTCTTTGACTATAAGAAGAAATGAAATGAGAAACATAGTTTATGGTATAAGTATCCATGTACATTTTGTGGATTACATAACCATTGTGTTTCCAAATGTTGGAAGAGAAATTCCTTGTACAGGAAGGTCATGTCTACCAGGAAGGAGGCAAGACGTAAATACCACTTTTCAATACTGAATTTGGAGCATGGCGAGAAGGAATTTTGGTCAAAGAATTATCACACAAATTGCAATATGAGTGGTCATTGGATTGACGAATGTTGGAAAATTCATCCAGATCTTCATCAAAAGCAAGGTAATAAAGTTGTGCACGCAATTGTGAATAAAGAGGTAGCAGTTGAAAGAGTTGGTCGTGTTGATACTGAGAGGGGGGTGAATCAGTATCAATTACAATTTAAAACCTTTTTCAACTTATACTTAAACCATTCAACTATATCCAATGAGAAATGAACAATAGTATAAGAGTTACACCAATACACCATAATACACCATGCACAATA
>JASDQU010373181.1:21922-56741 GCA_032191745.1 Picea mariana
ATACCATTTATGTCACTTCCTTTTAACATTAGGGCCGACCTGACACTTTCTTATTTTGTAATTCTTTTCTTTAATTATCTTCAGGGCCTACATGTACAATTCACTTTGTCATCTTCAAAAAATCATTTCTCCTCAACCATGAGGATCCACATGACGTGCGACATACCACCGGAAACAACATGATGTATACTATCCATTCATGGGTGTTGTATATGCATGTGCATTTTCCTTCATGTCCAAATACCTTTATCAATCTTGCGGTCCAAAACTTATGACTAGGGTTGACATCAATGACAACAACCAATCTTCCAACAGGTCGAGCACTAGCAATCCAAGAGGAACAACCCAAAAAGGAGAATCCATTAGCCGATATTGGTAAGAATTGGGTAACACACTTCCAAAGTTGTTTGCTTCCATTGGTTTAAAACTCACATGTTGTGTATGAGACCCCTAGAATTAAAAATTGTGCAAGTGATGACTTGTTATAACATTACTTATATGAAACATAGTTTTTTTATGCTTTTGAAAGTGTACAAATAAGAGAGACAAGTCAAACCATGCATGTAGACTTTGGGTGGACCACAAGTTTCTTTTTGTGGGGAGGTTTGATCCAAGAGTATCTCTAAAACCAAGCAAAAATGATCGTCTCAAATTATGATGTAAATATACTTATGTCGAAGATATCGTCGAGATATTTACAATGATGCTTGAATGAGGTAAAAAATATGTTGTATGAGAATGTTACGGCCTTCTGAAGTTTTGGCCAAATAGGAAAAAAGGTGTGCAGGCCATGACACGTGGCATCACTAGAAGATGACACATGGTAGTACAGACACTAACGTGGATGTTGACATGGCAGTACGAATGGTGACAAGTGGCATTATGTATATTGACATGGCATGCTAACTGGAATGTATGGATGCTCAAGTGGCATGGTGAGTAGATTGTATGAATGTTGATAGGGATGTATGGAAGGATGGCGTGGCATGACAGGTGGACCAATCAGAACATGACACGTAGAATTGGTGACATGGAAGGAGGTTGAATGGTGCTGACATGTCTGGAAAAGTGGTAGGTGACTTGGCTGGTTATGTTGTCCAATTGATAATTTCCACATAGAAAGCCAATTTTTCCCAAAAAGGGTCTTATCGATCGTGGAAGGATCGGGCGGGTGGAACGAACCCTTGACCTATTCAACAACAATCCAATGACATAGAGGTACACCATCGGTGTTAGCTGTAAAGAAAATGGTGGAATATTATATTTAAACCTCGGTGTTAGTTGTAAAGTGGATGGTGAAATATTATATTTAAACCACAATTATTATCCAATGTTTAAAATTGGTAGCCTGCTAGGTTGACCTCGCGACCTATCCGCAAATCGTCCAACGGTTTAAGTAATGCACGATGACAATTCTTAATATAACGGATCCACAATATTTTAGTTAAGTGGGATATCATATCTAAATCCTGAAAAATATCAATAGTTGGAGGTTCGACATGCAACATCCTACATATTACTCAATGTTTTACCATTGTGCCAGAGCGTTTAGGGTCTGAAGAATTGTGCACAGTGGAGTAATTAAAGTCGACTTTTTTTGTCTTTGCAGAATTGAAGAATGAGGACATTGTATCCATTTTCATGTAGATCAAGTGTGGGAAGAGACTGATATTAGTGAAAAATATTTCTTAGAGCCGATGAGGACATTTTATTATAGGTTGGAGATCCATTTTAATGTAATAAAACATTTGAAGTGCTTCACATTATAATAATGGAGTGATTGTGCAGTTGAAGTGAACCTAGAGATGTAGCCCAAATTGGGTGAAATTCGTTATCAACTTGTGTTTTTGTGTATCTGCTGTTCATTTCTTCAATTTAGCCTTTCAATTGTTTATTAATCTTTAAAATATAAGCTAAGTCAATTTACACTTAAAATTATTTGCAAATCAGTCAGTGGATTTTCGGATCAAGTTTGGTATGAGGGTTGGTTTGAAAGGATTTACATTTTGAAGAGCAGGTTGCAAAAGGACAATCATGGGAAAATATTTGAAGTGAGAAATACTTTAGGAGCTGGAAGAGATTAACCAATAAATGCAGGAAGAGAATTCTTAATTGAGAAGGTTACCACGAGTCTCTTAGGATGAGAAGAAAAAGTTGCAGCTTGAAGTGAAAGCTAATGATGAACTTTTAGCAAAGCTTCAGAAAGATGAAAAAGTGGAGGACGAAGAAGATTATACCATGCCAAGAAGACCATGTTCTACCATGTTCACAATCTGTCTCTAAGGTATGCAGTGTAAGTGAGTCATCATTTTCTTTTTCTTCCCATCAAAAGGTAGATGCCTCTTTGGGTGAATTTGAGAAGCATACTCATGGTATTAGTTTTAAGTTTCTAACCAATATGGCTTATGATGGAAAGGGTCTTGGAATTAATGTCCAAGGAATGATTAATCCTATAGAGGTTGTGGAAATACCTTGCTATGAAGGTTTGGGATATGGCAAAGGAGAAGTTGGAGAATGCTCCAAGGTCGTTGAAGCAAGAAATGTTTCAAGAGAAGAGTCTAATACATTACAAAAATACCTTATACAAAGCGAAGGAACATCACTTCATGAGAGTGACACAAAATTCAAGGCATCTCGAGTGAGAGGTGGACATCTCGAAGGAATCAAGATAGTTTATTCTCGACAAAATTGCTACAAGAACTGCAATGAAAGGTATAATAGACCATATTATTCCAATGTATTCTTTGACTATAAGAAGTAATGAAATGAGAAACATAGTTTATGGTATAAGTATCCATGTACATTTTGTGGATTACATAACCATTGTGTTTCCAAATGTTGGAAGAGAAAGTCCTTGTACAGAAAGGTCATGTCTACTAGGAAGGAGGCAAGACGTAAATACCACTCTTCAAGACTGAGTTTGGAGCATGGAGAGAAGGACATGCAATCAAATAATTATCACACACATTGCAATATGAGTGGTCATTGGATTGACGGATGTTGGAAGCTTCATCCATATCTTCATCAAAAGAAAGGAAAGAAAGTTGTGCATGCACTCGTGAAGAAACATGTAGCAGTTGAAAGAGTTGGTCAAGCACTAGCAATCCAAGAGGAGCAACCCAAAAAGGAGAATCCATTAGATGAGCTTGGTAAGAAATGGTTAACATAGTTCCAAATCTATTTGCTTTCATTGGTTTAAACCTCACATGTTGTGTATAATATCCATAGAATTGAAAATTGTGCAAGTGATGATCTGTTATAACACAACTTATATGCAACATAGTGTTTTTATGCTTTTGAAAGTGTACAAATCAGAGAGACAAGTCAAACCATGCATGTATACTTTTGGTGAATGAAAAGTTTCTTTTTGTGCGAAGGTTTGATCTAGGAGTATCTCTAAAACCAAGAAAAAATGATGGTCTCAAATTCTAATGTAAATTTACTCATGTTGAAGATATCGTCGAGATATTTCCAACGATGCTTGAATGAGGTCAAACAAATGTCGTATGAGAATGTTATGGCCTTCTGAAGATTTGGCCAAATAGAAAAAAAAGTGTGCATGCCCTTACACATGGCATCACCAGAAGATGACATGTGGTAGTACGGACACCGACGTGGATGTTGACATGGCAATATGAATGGTGACAGGTGAGATTATCAACGTTGACATGGCATGCTGACTAGATGCTCAAGTGGCATGATGAATAGACTATACAGATGTTGATAGGGCTGTATGGAAGGATGGCGTGGCATGACAGGTGGACCAATCAAAACATGACACATAGAACTGGTGACATGGCATGAGGCTGAATGGTGCTGCCATGTTTGGAAAACTGGTAGGTGACCTGGCTGGTTACGTTGTCCAATTGAGAATGGTCACATAACAACCCCATTTTTCCCAAAAAGAGTCTTATCGACCGTGGAAGGATCAGGCAGGTGGATCAAACCCTCGACCTATTCTGCAATAGTCCAATGGCATAGAGGTACACCACTGGTGTTAGATGTAAAGAAAATGGTGGAATATTATATTTAAACCCCGGTGTTAGCTGTAAAGCAAGTTCTTCAATATTTTTTTATCCAAAATGGATCTACATAGTTACCATATGATTTCATTAATGCTTTAGGTAAGAGAATGCTACATTTGGGACTTGTAAGTGTTGATTTGGGTTGGAACTTTAAAACACATCGATGGAACAAAATGGTAAACCCTTTGTTTGAGGGCCAAAGAAGTGGAATTTAAAGTTCCGAATCATCAAGGACTGAGGTTTTTGATTGTTTTTTTATATTATGTGTCAATAACTTCCTAATGGTTGTTTTTTTTTTTCACAAAATAAATTTCATATGTGAAATTTATGACTCCTACAAGTTAACAATCCAAATATTCCCTGCAAGTGCAAGTGGAAACCATGTCAATTCACTATAATTTGAATATGGGGAGTTAGTAACATGTGGAAATTCACAAGATATTTCTAGAAGAATGATGGATGATTTAAGAGGGTTTTGAAACCTTAAACCTAATCATAATTCTAGCTATAAAAAGCTTAACAGGAGGAGGGAAAATGATTCACTTTTCATTAGTAGTGCATTGTTCTATAGTATGAGTAGGGGTGTTGAAGAGATATTAATACAGGTGAGATACATAAGCATATTATAGAGCAATATAAAATACCATAGTGTCTCATAGCTTCATAATATTCTTGGACAACTTTGAAATCTATATTGTGATCTCTATAAGATAAGAAGACAAATGACACAATCTTCCATTTCTCACAAGCTTTCACATATTGGGTTTCTAGGGTAAATTTTATTTCCAATGCGTGTGTCTTTTCTATTGTAGTTTTGTTTAATGTCATATCAATAAAAGTATCCGATTGGTGTGTTTTATTTTCACATTTAAAACACTAATATAATGAACACACTTATATAAATAAACATCAAATAAATAATAATAGTAATAAAAATAATAAATGAAGTGACACCTCCTAACTAAAGGACACAACCTAACCAAATTATATGACCCAACAAACATTGTGATTAGTCAATGCATATAAGTATACCATCACATGTCATTGTACCAATCATATCAACTTATCATCTATCTTATTCATTATTAAATATTCATTATTATTTCTATATTGATTTCAACCTATTTTCCTTCTTATGTTAGATATTTCCAAGTAAATAAACTATTGTTCATTTCATTTGGTATTACATTATGATTTTGGCCTTTGATCACATTTTATGAGACCTTGTTTGATCCAACTTTTTCTACATAACTTTTTAGAGTTTCTCTAAATTACCAGGTCTTTGACCACATTTATGCTTTGTCCATTTAGGTTTTGAAGAAAAAATGTTCCGTTGCAAAGTGATTTCACTACCAAACAAAAAGGATTATCATTGAATTTGTTAAAATCTTTGTTGAATTCTATCCATTGTTATGCAAGAGAAACATAGAAGAATACTAAGCTACCCATTTGGTAAAATATATAAATAAAAAACATATGGCTCAATTTGACCTAATCTAAAAGATACTAACAACCAAGGTAGATGAATAAGAATAACTAACAATCCTCATAAATTCAGACACTAGAAAATCATGACACCATCTCAAAGCATTAAAACACTGAAGTTGACATCCCAACTACTTATCAACAATGTTAAAGGCGCCTGGGGGTTTTGGGGGTTTTCAAGGGCGCTAAATTGAATTATGCATTCAAAAACATGATTTAAGCAATGTAAAGTTGTGATTTCACCAACAATTGCATTGTTGAATTCCAATGATAGTTATCTGAAAGTAAAAAATGTAGAACATTTAGATTACGTCAATATATTATAGTTAACTTGAAGAAAAAACATTACTTAAAAGGTATCCTTGAAATCTAAAGTCGAGATAAGAAAATGGGTAATTTTACCCATAATCACATTTAGGAGATGGGTTTTAATAATTCCTACACCTATTTATTATCAAAGGTGTAATAGTTATTAAACCATGGAATCCTTACAACATGATATGATAGAGAACCACAATTCTTACTTAAAAAATCATAATTTGGAGTTGCTCACACAAATCATGGAATTAAAAAAAGAGATACATCCAATTAAAAATTATGATAGGAAAAACACAGTAAAAAAATACTTGCACAAATCAATAATTCAAAGTATATGAAGCAATACAATCACAGATTAGAACAAGAGAATCAAGATCTCAAGAAGAAATTATCAAAAAAATATGAAGAAAATTCCCACCCAAGAAACCTTAATTAGAGGTTGCTTGAACAAATTAAAAAGTTAAAAAATGAGAAGCTAGAGAATCAAAGCCTTAAAAGTAAATTCGATAAATTAGAAAATGACAAAGAAATTTCATGCTTAAGGGATCATAATCCAAGCTCCCCTTACATAAACTGAGAAGTTAAAGAATGATAAGAAGTCACTATAAGAAAAGGTAAAGCAACATATCAAAAAAGAAGTGTTGATTGATAAAGAAACAATGATTGATCCAATTGAGTTTGAGAAGTTGATGAATGCAAAAATCCAAACCATGGAGAAATGAACCAATATATATCTAGTCAACATAAAAAATCCAAAATATGAAAATCCAGTTGAAATAGGGAAGTCTTGAGATGTCAAAGTACAAATGATTGAAAATCCAAGTATCTATACTAATAAGCATTTAATGATCAATACAACAAAACAAACATGCAAGGAAGACATAGTACCAAAAGTAAAACAAGAATACACTACAAGTATGATAAGAAAAGATACCTTATAAACATCCAAACCACAAGAGTTGATACTTTAACCAATCAAAACGCTTTGAAAAAAAATAGTTGACCCATATTATGAAGAATATTAATGTCGATAGTCTCAAAGTAAAGGTTCATCTTGGGAACTCTATAAACACATAGGTCCACAAAGGATCAAATTAGGGTGGTCGCATCCTTTCACAATTCAACAATTTTTCTCAACCTCAAGAATGAATAATTATAACAAGGCATTGCATGCCATATTGACGATGTATCCCTTTTCCATAGAATTCTTTAAGGACAAAGAATCTTTGAAGGGATTGGCCACATAATGAACATAATTATATAAATAAACATCAAATAAACAAAACCAACAAAAACAATAATAAATGAAGCGTCACATCCTAACTAAAGAACATGACCTAACCGAGGGACATGACCCATCAACCATCGTGACTAGTCAATGCATATAAGTATACCATCACATAGCATTGTATCAATCATATTAACTTATCATATATCTGATTCATTATTAAATATTTATTATTGATCCTCCATTGATTTCAATCTATTGTTCTTATGTTGGATATTACTCAATAAATGATCTAGTTCATTTCAACTAAAAATACCAAAAGATAGTCGCACAGTTGAGCATTTTTTCATAGTAGTCATAGTTTAAATCTATGTTTTGGTGAGTTGACCAATGTAATATCTAAGGCAATTTACAAATCATATTGATATCAAGGCTGGTTTATTTAGGCATTTGGTGGTTTGAGTGCAGTGTATGTTTACTCAACTTAGGAAATGCAATTATGCAGGAGATATATACCCTCCACATATTGAGATTGGAACAAGAGGAAGTAAGAAGTAGCCACAATCAATATAAATCGAAGGTGAGGAACTAAAAGGACCCATTGATGAAGGCATAAAAAGACTTGTGAGGTTGGAAGATTAGGTAGTTGATGTTTCTAGGAGCATTGTCGTACTCATGGTCACTTTTGAGAAAAAAATTGGCCCCTTTCCAAAGAATCCCAAATCTCATAAGAACCTATCACTACTATAATTGGTGCCAATTCCGACCATTTTTTTGACAATGATAGCATAAATGGTTTGTGTTGTCAGAATTGTTTTGAAACTATTAAAAATATATATAATTTTTTTACCTGTTGCCCCTGATGTACATTGAAATTGCAACGACTGTAAGGGATCATCTCTCACACGTTGAAATTCCAATGATAACACCCATAAAATTATTTGAATGTTACAATACTTTGACATGGTCAATAATATTTATAGTTGTTAAATTTTCCATAGTCAATGTTCATCTAAATTTCGATGTCCATATATATATATATGTGTGTGTGTGTGTGTGTGTGTGTGTGTGTGATGTTCTCGACGTATATAATATATTTTTTTCATAGTTTTGACAATTGTAACAACATTTTGAAAACTTTAAACATTAATTTTTTTCTCTACAAATTAATTAGTCTGTATTCTCTACATATTTGAAATTCTTTTCAGGTAAACAATTTGATTTTTTTTAAATTTTTTTTGAATATATATTTATATTTTTCTAATATTACTTCAGTCAATGTTGTTGAAAATATAGTTAACAATGCTACTTATATGAAAAGATGAAAGTTTGAGGATTGTTGCTAGGTTAAGGGATCAACTTGGTGATGGTAGAAGTTGGTGCCCTTGCAAAAAGTGCAAGGGATTAAAATCAAGAAGAATTTTAAAGTATTCAACTAAAAACATTGTTAGGATTATCTACACTTTGAAGGGGGGTGTAAATTTTGTCTTTTGTCCAAATTATATAGGATAAAAGTATTTTACTTTAAAAATAACCAAAAATTTCTAGAAACTATATAAAATATTTAGAAACCTAAATAATTTTACAAAAATATTGCCAACAATTTTATGGTTGGAATTTTAAGAATTAGTAAGATCCACCAAGGTTTCAACACTTCAAGAAATGTATAGATCCTTTAAATTTTCCTTGTGGAGCAAATAATGGAGATCTTGAAGTTAATCATATGGCTAAGGATCCTTAATCTTTATAATTGAGAATGACATGATAAATAGATTGATCCATGATACCTTTTCTCCAATGGATGGTAGCTTTGATGATCATGTTCATGACATATTTCTGATTTATAATGCACACAAACCCTTATATAAAGTGATGTGGATTGGATCATTATATTATTTTCCATTTATCTCAATGCTTCTAGAGTGGAAAAAATTTGGAGGAATAAGCTTGCAGGATCATTTTAATGGCATGTCCTAGTTTTGAAAACTGGGGTTTGAAACATTCTGGAGCCATTTTGAGGCATCAAATGGCATTTTTTGGGGCCAAAACTTCTCGATATAGAACTTGGATTCCTTGAAATTATTTTACACATCAAGAACTTTCCAACAGTGAAAACATCATGTCAATCGAAGCTCGTATGCAAAAATTATACCTCCCGCAAATTGACCTACCATGTTGACCACCATGGTACGAGTGGATACTGCATCAACCCCCATTGCTCATGCATATGGGGATAGCCACGTAAGGAATTTAAGAATATTATAGAAGGTCCAAAACCTTATCAAAATTGAGGGTTGAGGAAGTCAAAACCTACCCCTAGATGACTATTGGGCGATGTTAAATATCATGGCGCTAGGAGAAGGGGTTATTGATTTTTCTAATTTCCAGATCTGATAATTATTACCTTATGATTTCAAATAGATTTCAATGCCAATGTTATCATAGAATAATTACACACTGAAAAATTTCCACTGAAATAAAATTGCAACGGAAATAACATAATCATATAGAGATAGCCATGCACAATAGACACACGATTTATCCTGGGAAAACCTGAACTCGGGAGAAAAAACAAACAAACTGTTCTCTAGAGGAAATTTAATCCAAGTTCAAAAATAAATCACCAGAAAAAATGAAGAATCTAAGCACATAAAAAGTTGCACCCTAGTGTGAGGAAGAACACTCAAGCATGGGGCATTACTGGACAAACATAGTGCAACTAGTAAATGGAAAATGATGTTGCAACTGGAAACTGACACAAAGCAACTGGAGTCTGGGAAATGCACACTAGAAGAGGAGATTTGCTGAGATGTGTAATAATGAAATGAACTTGCCTTTATTTATATTATTCAAGTCACCTTATTTTACTGGTAGGGTCGACTTGCCATTTTTATCTCTTAACTTTATTTTATTTCTTTTGTTGCTTTTATAAGTGTTTCTTCAATGCTTCAATGGATTCGAATTGATCTTATTGTGTTCTGTTTTTTTCTAGTGCATTCCAGGGTCTTCTATAATGGTTTCTTTTTATTTTCTTATGGAGAATGACTACCTGAAGTTGCAAAACTTCAACACTCCCTCTCAATGAGGGAGACATTCTCCATAATTGGATTTATTCTGTCATAGAAAGGTTTCTTCATAAGCCATGTTGATGATCCATCTCCACACAACTGTGTCTATCACCTCGAGTCTCAATGAAGACCACACCTGGACCATGCACCTCCACAAGTACACCCTTATGAGTGAATTTCACCATAGGTAAACCTCTATGAGTGAATCTTCCATTCTCTGCTGGTTAAACTACAAATCTAGAAGAATGACGCCTGATTCTATATGACACGTTGAAGCACCTCGAGTCCATAGGTAAAATCCTATAAGTAAAGACTATTTCTGGGCCCATTTATCCCATCAATAAATGTATCCTTCTCCCTAGACCATATCTAGGATAAGGTTTGCCCAATGCTTACCTAGGCCACTCAGCACCACAAGTAGACCCTTGTGAGTGTTGATGTTTTGGTAGCTGTGGGAGAATATTTCCCTCCTAGATGACCTTTCTTAGATGCAAAGAAGATTACGGAATCAAGTGAACTATTAAATAGATGTGTGGAAACCTAGAAGAGAAGTCAACCTCAAGATAATAACATTAAAGTAATAAAAGGATCTAGAAAGAGAAGTTGACCCCTCTAAGTAACTTGGATAGAATAACATAAATAAGGATGCGCCTAGCTCATTTGTACTCACTCTCACTCACTCCCAAGAAGGGTGCAAGTCTAAGGAGAATTTGCAACAACAACTAGTGCACAAATCTTAAGAGTTGCAACTACAACAAAAGAAGGCGCAAGATGGGAGAGAGTAGTGCAACAACTGTCATGGAGTATTCTCAGTCTTTCTGGTATTTCTCTTGTATATTTCTCTTGGTGTAAGGTATGCTATATTTGTATCGTTATTGTGCTACTGCCGCAACAGTTTTGTGGCTAGGGTTTATCTATTGGTTCTAGAGTAGGATTGCTGGAATTTTTCTAAGTAAAGGTTAGTGTGCTCGGGGGTGGAATATGTGAATGCCTATGGTTGGGTGACAATGATGTGACATTGTCTATGGTTAAACGAGCATACCAAAATTTCAATAGTGAGTGAGTTTCACTTATAGGTAAACCCTTGCAAGTGAATATGTCATTTTCCACTGGTTAAAATACTAATCCTGGGAGAATGACACCCAATGCAACCACAAACTGGAGGAACACTAGCACCTTGATCCTTCTATCCTTCGAAGACTGCTCCTGGGCCATTCACCACTGGTACACCCCTGTGAGTGAATGTTTACTTGATGCTTCCTTGTAGAGAACCATTAACATCTCGAGTCTTCTGTCCTTCTAAGATTGCATCAAGGCCATTCTCCACTGGTAAAATCACCATGGCCAATCCTGGGAGAATGTCTACCCGATGATACTCAAACATCAACACTCCCTCTCAATGAGGGAGACATTCTACATCATACCAAACATGTCCTTGAAGTAAACAAACTTCTCTCTAGACAGAGGCTTGGT
The DNA here is from genome assembly GCA_032191745.1 of Picea mariana. Taxonomy (NCBI): domain Eukaryota; kingdom Viridiplantae; phylum Streptophyta; class Pinopsida; order Pinales; family Pinaceae; genus Picea; species Picea mariana. The sequence continues at coordinate 33,520 of JASDQU010373181.1, forward strand.
GAGAATGTTCGCTATCTGCTCATGTGTGGATATGTGATGAAGCTTCACTGCTCCCTTTTGAATCATGTATTGGATGAAGTGATATTTGATCTCAAGCTCTTGATCAAATAGTCCTGTAAGAAGTTTCCAGAGTCACACTGCTTTCTGACTTGCGGCACTAGCTACGATATACTCCGTATTTGATGTAATGAGTGCTACAAAAGCCTTCTTCCTACTTATCATATAAATATTAACTGATCCCAAGATGAAGTAGCACCCCGAGGTGCTCAATATGTCTACTGTACTCCCTGCCCAATCAAATTATGTATATCCCTACAACCTCACTTCACCACCTGAGACAAACCATATCCAACTGTACCATGATAGTACCTCAGCACATTCTTCGCTACAACCCAATGGAAATGCCTTGGCTTCAACCAAATACCGACTCAGAGTGCTCTCTGCAAAGAAAATATCTATCCTGGTACTAACCAGGTACATCAAGGATCCAATCCACTGCATGTACATCGTGGGATCCACCAAATTTGAATATGAAGCATAATCACTCAACTTCTTCAGATTTTTTTCCATAGGTGTAGCCATGGAATTGCAGTCCTTCATACTGAACCTCATCATTATCTCATGACTAAGGAAGATCTCATTTGATCTCTTTCACACCTCTAATACCAATAAATAATACATCTATTCAGGATCCTCCACCTCAAACTCTGAGGCCAACTCCCTCTGTCATTGAAGCAAACCTTGCTATCCATTCCACCTCAATGGATGCTTCCTCTGTGATCAAGGTAAAATCCATACCCCATTCCTCTTTATTGGATGCCTCCTTTGTCACTATAGCAAAGTCTATTGAAACAAGGGAATCCTCCTAGGAGGTCTCACATCTCTTAGAAGCCTCCTATCTTTGAATCTTTTGTATTTCCTCCTCAAATCATGAAATCTATCTGTCAGTCCTGAAAGATGACTCTCTCCCACCTGAACTTGAGGGGGAACTCCATATGAATGATCATCTCTCCCTTTGAGCCAATTGAATCTCTATGATATTGGGCTTACTCTAAGTCTGCATGCTCTCTCTGAAACTTTACTCCCTCTGAGTCCGCATGCTCCCTCTAAAACTTGACTCCGTCTGATTCTATATAATCTCTAGAGCCATGTACTCCCTATTCATCTGTTGAATTCCTTTGAAGTCTAATATCCTATGAACTATCATGTGAAGCTGATCCTCCCTACTAGATCCTGAGGGCTGACTCCCTCTTAACTCTGACTCCTTCTGAGCTATTACTTGGTGGGGCCATCTGCCTTACCACTGGTGGAGCCACCTTCTTCTCCTCATAACCATGACTCTATGTAACTCGAGAAACTATGAGGTTGTTTTCTCTCCTTGAAAGTATCACTGGGAGATTCATTCTTATTTTCATCCTGTAAAGTATCACGAAGCCATATTGACCTCTTCCTGGTCACCGCAACATCTCTAGGTAGATCCCTTGGCTCTACTGGCTCAAATGACTCCTCTTGATAGTATGAAGGATGAAAAAATAAACTAGATGGATCTGTGCGGTCATCCTTCGGAGCCTCCTTCTCCTCACTATCAATCTCCATATGAGACACTTTGTATCCCACAAAATTAACCTTCTTTTCAGAAGGTTCTAACTTCATCCTCTTCTCCTTCGATACATGGATGTATACTGTCATGTCCACAACTCCATGTCTTGATAGTCTACTCCATGTCTCAAACCAGAGACCATATGACCTGTTGCTGCCTATAAGGGTTACTATATCTCCCTCTCAGAGATATCACCTGTGACCTGCCTGAAACAGTAACAAGAACAAGAACAAGGACATGAACACGAACAATCATCATTATAACTTCCTCTTAGAGCTATCACCTTTGACCTGATCGGAACAAGAGCCAAAAAAAAAGACAAGAACAACACTTTCTAGTGCCGTGATGGTAACCTTCCCGGAACAAGAAGAAAAAATAAGAACATCTCCATGGTAACCTCCATGGCATTTAACCTTTTTCATGGGGTTACTAGGCTAGAGAAGAGATTAATTCAGCTTGCAAATGAGTGCATCATTATAGTATTAACCAATGAGCATTTATATAATGATCATCATACCAACAATATTCAAGTTTACTACAAATTTTATAGAAAAATTACTCAGCAGTAATAGACCTCTAAATACTATTGTCCGAGTTACAACATTTACTTAAGATGCAACAATATAAAATATCAAATATGCAAACCTGGAGTCTTGCTGATGATGTTCCATTTGATTTTGAGCTATCATACATTGTAGGAGACATCACCAATGATGCCTCCAACTCTTAGACAATACACCATCAATACAATAAGAAATCACAAAATTTGAAACAAAAGGTTCAATGTCCAGGAAAATGTCAATAAGCCTGAAAAACCTAAAATTTCAACTTTGACGAAATGTTAGTCGAAGAGCACCAGTAGGTGTGCTAGGGCAAGGTGAGTTTCTCTGTGGTGGATTTATTCCATACAACAAGTGCTCAAGGATCTTGAAAAAAAACTGTGCAATGACAAATTTCATGTGTAGTGGAAAATCTCATGTGCAACGAAAAATTTCATGTGCATTGACAAATCTTAACAAATCTATGATACCATGTTGATTTTTCTAGTTTCCATATTTGATAATTATTACCTTATGATTTCAAATCAATTTCAATGCCATTGTTATCATAGAATAATTACAAACTCAAAATTTCAACTGAAATAAAACTGCAATGAAAATGATAGAATCACAGAGTGATATCCATGCACAATAGACACAAGACTTATCTCGAGAAATCCCAAACTCAAGAGAAAACTCCAAAAAACAATTCTCTAGAAGAACTTTAATCCAATTTCACAAATACATTACCAGAAAAAATGAAGAATCCAAGCACATAGAAAGTTGCACCCTAGTGTGAGGAAGAACCCTCAAGCATGACACATCACTGGACAAAGATATCGCAACTGGTAACTAACAACTGGCATGAAGCAACTGGGAAATGTGCACTAGAATGGGAGAGCTGATGATACCTGTAATAATGAAATGAACTTTCCTTTATTTATACTAGTCAAGTCACCTTATTTTATTGGCAGGGTCGACTTGCCATTTTTTTGTCTTTTAACTTTATTTTATTTCTTTTGTTGTTTTTACAAGTGTTTCTTCAATGCTTCAATAGAGACAACTTGATATTCTTGTCTTATATTTATTTCTAGTGCATTCCAGGGTCTTCTATAATGGTTTCTTTGTAGTTTCTTATGGAGAATGACTTCCTGAAGTTGCAAAACTTCAACATGGGTTCCATTCTTTAGCATTGTATTTTGTTCCATAATTGAGAAAAGCACCTAGGAGTGGTATTTTGAGAGAATAAAAGAGAAGGAGAGATTTTGTAGTAGCCATACAAGCCACAATGTCAAAGGAAACTCCACAGAGAGTGCATATTTCTTTGTTACACTTGCATTTTAAGAAAAGAGAACAGAGCGACCTCACCTTCTAGCTGGGCTTTCTCTCGTATTGGGTTTCCTCGGTTATATCTTGTGTTTATTTGTAGATGGTGTGTGAGTATTTAATTCTGTTCTCTATATTTCACTTTTTATCTATTTCATGCCTTTTAATAAGATAACCAATATTTATAGAATTTGAGATCTAAAGGAAATCAACCTTCATAGTAAATATTTCAGTATTTTGTTAGATCTGTTGTGACGAGTTGTCCAATGAAATATCCATGACAATTTATAAATAATATCGGTATCAAGGCAAGTTTCTTTGGGATCTTTGTGGAAAGTTGCAAGGATCTGGGAATCAATTTAATAATAAATTCGTAGAACCCTATCCATGGCTGACGAGTTTGTTCATGACAACCCTCAAGATCTAGCAGAGGAGAGATTTGCAAGGTTGGAAGAGAAGTAATTGAAATATATCGAAATATGTCCCTCCTCATGGCGGCTCTAGCAAGAAATATTAGAGCATTTAGAGAAGTTGGAGGCTTAAATTCAAATATCATATCAAAAAATAAACTGAGGGATAATGAAGACCTAGAAAAGGATTCATGGAAAGAACTCGAGAAAGAGAAATCGAGTTCTAGTACCATAAAGCCTTCACAATATTTATTCAATATGGAAGAAAAAGTGGATGTAAAAACATATCAAGGTGAGATTGATGCATTAAAACTGAATCATTGGTTGCAACAACTAGAAGTTTATTTCAACGTTCGCCATACAGATGAAGAACAAAATATATACATTTCGAGACTGAAGTTAGAGGGCCATGATTTAACCTGGTGGGAAATCCATCCAGAAACACTTAGTTTGGAGGGTGATTTTCTAGTAATTAGGTGGGAGGACTTCAAAACCCTCATCAAGTCCCAATTCTACCCTATCAGACATGTAGAGGAGTAATGGATCCAATGGAACTGCTTTAAGAAAAATCAAGGGCAGAGTGTACATGAGTACACCACCGAGTTCAGAAAGATGGCCATCACGTTGGGTATCTCTCCCAAGAGCCCATATGTACTCCTCAAGTATTTGGGGGGTCTACATATCCATCTATGAAAGCAAGTGATTCTTTTCAAGATAAGTATAGTGGAGAAGGAATATGTACAGACACAATATCTGGAAAATATAGGCCCAAGAAAGGGAAACTAAGAAGTTGCAAGCATAAAGAGCACTAGGAAGCTTCCAAGGAAGGGAAGAAGAAGTGGAAAAGGGGAAAGGATAAGAAGATGAACTCCATTGCACACCAGTGCAAGGATCCTAAAAACAATTGTAACCATTGCAATATTGATGAGAACATTGAGGAAAATAGCCAGAAACTACATCCAGAGTTTAACCCGAAGAACTGCAAGAAGGATGCAAAGAAAAATAATCTTCTAGCCATGGATTTGAGCAATCAGGTTGAAAGTAGCTTTGATGTGGCTGAGAAGATTGTCTACACATCAATTTAGAAGGAGGTGAATTTGAGTAGTTTTCAACACAAGGAAGAGAAGGAGATGACGAAACTCTTCCACATTAGGATTTAGGTCATGAAGACCAAGATAGATGCTCTGTTCGACTCTAGTTCATAGGATAATCTCATAGTAGTAGATATGGTCAGTAAGCTTGGATTGTAGGTTCATGATCATCCTAGCCCATATCCATTGGTATGGATAAACAAGGATTTAGAGATCAAGGTAAAAAAACTATATAAGATTAAATTTTTTGCAAGTGATGATTTTATTGATGAAGTGGAAATGGATGTAGTATCCCTTGACGTATGTGGAGTAGTGTTTGGAATACCCTACATGTATATGAGGGATGCAATATTCATGCAAAGAGACAACAAGCACCGACTAATCAAGGATGGTAAGTGCTACATAATTAGTGCACACAAAGGTAAATCAAATATCTCACTGGTAAGTGCCAACCAAACCAAGAAGTTGATTAATTCCAGTGAGAAATATATTTTAATTTTCTTAAGATAAAATCAATCTGATGATGATTGGATAAGAGTAAAGGCATCCTTGGAGGGGTGTAATGAAGAGAAGAAACATCATTTGGAGGACTTTCCACAAGCATATAGAGGAGTGTTCCGAGATCCTAAAAGGATATCACCGGATAGGGAAGTGGAGCATAAAATATAGTTATTTCTAGACTCCCCATTGCCGAATATTGGGCCGTATAGACAATCTGTTCTAGAAGCAAATGAAGTAAATAAGAAACTGCAATAGATATTGGATTAGGGTGTGATTCGACCAAGAACATCACCTTGTGGGTTACCTATCATAATTGTACCAAAGAAGAATGGGACTTTGCGAATATGTATCGATTACATAGCATTGAACAAGATTGCACTAAAAAATTGGTACGCTTTTCCCATGATCGATGATCTATTAGATTGGTTGCAACATGAAAAATATTTCACCAAGTTGGATCTCAAATTGGGATACCACCAGGTACATGTTAAGGAAGAAGACACTTGGAATACTTCCTTCAAGACAAGGAAATGTTTGTATGAATGGTTGGTCATGCCATTTGGTTTATGTAATCCACCAACTATATTTATGATAATGATGAATGATGTATATTATCCCATATGTTGGTTGTTTCTCTCGTACTACCGTTATTGGGCTGACCTAGGTTCATATATGCTATGGCTTCCAACAAAACCCCCTAAAACTATCATCCCTCCTGGTAAACCAGAAGGCAACACAATGCACAAAAGGCACTGCACAGTCTCACTCGAGATAGTTCTTATGGGTGGCTGCAACACTCCAATGCTTGTAGCCTGGGAATGAGTGAGGGTCTGGGATTAAAATCTGTGATCTTCATTTGTTACTTTAACATTTATCTTATATTGAATATCCCGTCATTCTTATTCATGCATGTAAAATAGCAGATCTAACTAGTCATTCACACATTTGTCTAACATCTAATCATTTATAGTAAAGGAAATACAAAATATTCAATCACATAACACATGATATATCATGGTTCACCCCTCCTAGGCTACGTCCACAAAGTTTTGGCTGCTTTTCTCTTTTATTATGGTGTTTCCAAAACTACAACGCTGCACACATTACAACTCTCCATCAAATGGGTCAAGATCTACAATGAGGCAGACTAGATCACACAAGGCTCCTCAATCTGTGATCTAACCCTCAAGATATACCTTATTTCCCCTCCTCAACTCAACAACTTACAAAAAAATCAGATTTACAGTCATTTTGGTCCTTTCTCATTAAACTTGAGCATTAAGAAACAACAACTACTGAACAATGTTCGAACCTTGACCTAGACCTCCTAGGTACCTATTTATACATGTTTTTGGCTAACCAACCATTACATATTCTTACTAAAACCCTAACCCTAGCATGGCTAGGTCCTCTTTCATGCATTCCTCACATGATTTTCTCTTCTCCATGCGCGTTTGTCTTGCACATGCTGCTTTTCTTGCATGCAGGTCTCCCTTACACATGCTAATTTTCCCCAAAACTAGGTCTGCGCCCAACAAGTCCCCAACATTGACATCATGACTTGTCCTGAGTCACTTCCTAACTCCAGTGTCTATCACTGGTTGTGCCATCACGTCATACATTTCGGTGATTCTATGGCATTGCGCTTGAGCCTGAATGCTCCTTTCGACCATATCTTCCACAAGCTGCACGATGAATTGGTTTTGTAGAAACTCTCCTCCTTCCACTACGTTGTGCTCTACACTACATTTTGCTATGTCGATCGTGATGACCAAATGTTATGCCTTTTCTTGTAGGGGATCCAACTGAGCATGTCCCATCATATTCTACGCTTGTACTTCCTTTTCCCCTGCATGTAAAGTTTTCATCTCTATGAAAGTTTTGATATTTTCTGGCAGTGACATCGTTCTCTGTCGCTGTTTGACATTTGCCATGGGTGCATGTAGTTTGTCCTCCTTCCCTTGCATGTATTGTAAGCTTCCATCCTCTAGAAACTGTGTCCATAGTTGGGTGCTCTTCTCCAACAATTATGTCAGCCTGTTTATATTCTAAGTGATGTTCTTTGTAGAAGCTATCGTGTCTCGCTCCCTTTGCGCTCTGATTTCTGGAGGAGTTGTGGGAATTGCATGATCCTCTAGCTCTTTGATATCGTCCTTGTAGTATTGCATTGTTTGCGTTATCTTCTACATTTTCTCCTGCACTGACACTCCTTATATTCCTTCACTGTCTGAGATGTCTTGGAATACTATGTGGATCTGGTTTTCCATCTCATCCACCTTCTATTGCACCATATTCTTCTCTTTCCATTCTTGGATAAGTGCCTCCTTCAGTGAGGTGTTGTCTTCCTGCGCCAAATGTAAGTTTGTTGCGTCGGATATTTCTCTGGACTGAATTTCCTGCGTGACGCTCACTTGTAATTTATAGAGTGCTTTGGTTGGAATCTTGGGAAACACCAAGTCAATCATCTCAATCTCTCTCAGTGGCCTCTGCACTGTCTCCTCATCCATGAAAAACATGTCGGGAGTAGTCCTGAAGTTTACGCTCCCCTGGGCCGTGATCTGCACTGTCTCGCCCACTAGTACCCCTTCTTTCACTGACACTACTATATTTTTTTGTTGCCGCTATGTTTTGACCTTTAACTGCTCCAACACAGTTTTCACCTCTTGGATTTGCTTTGAAATTTAATCTTTGTGGTTCTCGACATTCTCCCACATGTTAGATAGTCAATTCTATAATGTCGTGGCTATCAAATACACATCGTATTCCGTTAATGATGTTTCCATGGGATTCCTATTGGCCTTGGCCTTCTTTCTGGAACCACTTGTTTGCTCCTTTGTTTTCTTCCTTTGGGCCTCTGGTGGTTTAGATGCTTCTGGCATCTGTGTATCTCTATTGGTATCCTGTCCTTCTCCTTCTTCCATTGAGACTTCTTATGTCTCTGTCTGCCTTTCGTCCACGTGCACTTGTTCTGTTGTTCCTCTTGTTTTCTGCTCTGTGTGCGATGATCCTTGTGTAGAACCATGTTGGGATGGATTCTTCATTCTGGTTTTCTTTTTTATGGGAGTGATTCCCCCTTCTTGGCCCTATGCCATATTTTTCTTGGTGCTTACGCCATTTGTGGCTGTCTGCTGCGTAGGGACTATTCTGTCCTGCGTCCTTGTTTTTTCTCTTGACACCATCTTTGGGATTGCTGGCATTTTCCATTCCTTGGGACATTCCTGGAACTCCATCTCTATATCCTACATTGTAACACAATACTTCATCCGCAGGCACTCCTTAGTTGGATCCCTCTTTTCTTGTAGCCACTTACTATGGTGCGATGCTTGGAAGTTCACTATCTGCCCAAACTCCTGGACAGTTTCTGTGGGAATCCTCCATGTATCTACGACTCTATTTTGGATTTCTGTTAGGTATATCATGAACATGTCGCTGTTCAATTTTTTCTTCTTAGGGCCCATTGTGCTGCGAAGCGATGTGTAGTGTGTTGTGCCAGATTTCCCTGTCCTTGGAAATAACATACTGTATGTGGGTTCCTGCCACCCCATAAGTGCATTGAGGATGAGTAACCATGAATAGTGGAACTTAGAGCCCCAATATTTTGTGTCCTTGCAGCTTTCAAGGAACAATTTTAGTAGATAGGGGGCCTAGCTCATCGAGCTCCCCTTCATGCATTGCACCACTGCTGCTACTACTCCTTCGAGTACTTCTTCCTTTCTGCACTTGCACATTAATTTGCAACCAAACAACCATGTTGCAAATTGTATCGTAGGATCATTGATGCCACTGATCTTGATACCCCTGTTACCCCTCTCCATGCCATACTTTTCTCTGATCTCATATGAAATGGATTTTGCCTTAGTCTTGTCATCTAGGTACTGTTTTGGCTTCTCCCCATCTCTGGGTAGCCTTGTACTTGTTGCGATGAGATCAACGTTGATAGGCACTGACCTATCCATCCACAAGATGCCTCCATGCACCATCACTAACAAATGTTTGACACATCCATTTATGTGTTTCCTGCGCCCGAAGTGCGATATGTCTAGTAAGTTCATTATGATGGTGTCATACATCCCTAGGATCCACTGTGTAGGCTCCAACAGTGGTGCGCCTAATGGACCTTCTCCCCTGCTCTCTAGGTAGCTTTGTGCTTACAAATATGGAAACTTTATGGCATCAGAGACATCATGGTTAGAATATTTGAGGCCCTCAAACCATCCTACCATCTCGTCATCAGCCTTCACTCCTTCGAGTATTTTTGGCATCACTATGGTTAGTTCTTCCTGTGTGAGCTCTGCCTTGTGCATTGCTTTATTCTTCCACCTTATTTTTCCCTTGCAGGGATGACACCTCGAATGCTGATGTGTAATGGCACTATGTTCTCTACTGTGCTTCAAGTTCAAGGCCCTGCTACATCGAACTCGTGACCTGTTCTTCTTGGTGTGTCCCTTCCCCCCTGGACGCGTCAGATTCTATCTGTTCGACGTCCTCTTCTGGCTGCTCGGCCTCTTGTGCAGGTTCCTGCTCCTCCTCCACATGCAATGTGGTCAGATCGTACTCCGGTGTGTGGATTTCATCCACATCCACTACTGTGGGTATCTCGTCGGATCCAGTTTGTGGCACTCGAGTGCTGCTCTGTGTGTTTCATCCATATTTGCTCGGCGCTCCAACCCTCGGTGGTGACATGGCGAGGAAATCCAAACTACATGCTTCCAAATCGACATATGGTAGCGCAAATTCACAATTTGTCACTCTTTCTCTCGGTTCTGCATTCTTCTCCTTAGAAAATAACATAATGGGTTGGTTTCCCCCCTTTTTCTGAATTTATAGCGGGAAGGAGAAGTGACAATTTTGCTGCAGTAACAATTGTCACTTCTTCACTTTTTGCTATGTTTCCTGCATGCTGTACCTTTCTACCCATTAACTGATCTTCTGCGTGCATTGTTTTCAAACCTTGGTTTTATTGCAACACACTGTTCTGTTCTACCAGTTCTATTCTATCAAAACCATCCATGTGTGACGATCTATTTTTATTTTTATCCCCTTTTTACTTTTTATGGATTTCCTTCTTTTTATTTGTTTTTCTCATTTTCTCCCCCTTAATTATACTATAATACATTATATACATATCTTCTTATTGCGCGGTAAATTTCTAAGTACTAGGAGGTCGAATGTCCCTATACAGTTTCAGTCAACTCCCATTGATCATTCCTCTGAGTTATGTACCACCTAAATATTTCAATTGTACAACTCCCCCATCCGTGACAATATTCACTTCATATCGTCCCAACCAATGCATTCTGAATTTTCCTGGATGCTGAAAAAATTTACTATCATACACCAAGACTAGGTCTCCCTCCTTGGAACTCTTCCTTTTAATATGTCTGTCATGCCAATATTCATCCCTTGCTCTCTATACTTCTTGGTGAAATCTTGCTAGAATCCTATCTTCTTCCATCTCCATCAGCTGAATTAGCCTTTCTTTTACTGCACCTTGTTTTGTCATGTTGGTGATTGCTGCTACGTGCAGACTAGGTACCAAAAATTCTAATGACACCGCTGCTTCTTATCCATACACCAACCTGAATGGTGAATGTCCCGTCAAATTTTTTCATGCAGTCCTGTATGCCCATAATACTACTAGTATCTTCTAGTCCCAATAATCTTTGTTAACATTGCATATTTTTTTCAATGCATTCTCTAGGATCTTTTTAAAGGATTCCACCGTCCCATTTGCTTGAGGGTGATAAGGTGTACTCTTTTGATGATAGAATTCAAACTCCTCAGTCATAGCCTTGATGGTACTATTGATGAAGTGAGTGCCTTGGTCACTCATCAACATCCTTGGGCATCCAAATCTAGTGATCTTTTTGTCAAACATGAAGTGTGTTGCTGTCTCTGTGCTACAATATTTTACTGGTACTCCTTCTTCCCATCTTGTTAAGTACATTGTCGCAATAATGATATACCTTTCTATTGACCTCTTTGCTGGTGGATTAATTGGTCCCACAAAGTCTATTTCCCATTTGTCAAATACATGCAAGGTTACTTGTGGTCTTAGGGGCATCTCATCCCATCTACTAGGTTTTCCAACCCTCTGACATACATCACATCTTTGGCAGTAATCCTTTGCATCTCTATGAATAGTCGACCACCATAGTCCTGTGGGCAATACCTTCTGTGCGATAGATTTTCCTACATATTGTCCTCCAACTATTCCCTCATGAGCCTCTACTAAAATCCTATGCCTTTCATGTTCTAGTACACATATTCTCAAGATGCTATCTGCGCCCATATTGTATAAGTGTCCTACAATCAATTGATAGTATGCATCTCTAACTACCAGATTTTTCTTCTGTGCATTATTGAATTCTTGTGGAGCAGTCCACGTACTCAAGTATTCAATGATGTCAAATTTTTTTTCATCAACTACTTGGACTGAATATAACTGTGCATCAGGGAAGTTGTCATCTAAATTTGTAGGTTCCTCTCCATTAGTGATCCTTGACAAGTGATCGGGTCGTGCATTAAAATTCCCTGGTTTGACTATCACTTCAAAGTCAAATTCCTGAAACAATAGTAACCATCTACATATTCTCTCCTCCAACACTGGCTTATTGACTGGGTATTTGAGGGAAGAATGATCTGTGAACATTTTAAAGTGTTTCCCAAGTAGATAGTGTTTGAAATTTTGTAGTGCATATACCATTGCTAGGCCTTCTCTCTCTGTAGTATTGTAGTTCTTCTCTGACTCTGACAATTTTCTGCTTGCAAATTCTATAGGATGGTCTAACTCTCATGCTCTTGGCTACACCATAATAGATCCAAGTGCTATGGATGATGCGCCTACATGCACATGAAATTTTTTCACCCAATATGGAAATACGAGAATATGTGCAGTCACCATATTCTCTTTCAAGGTGTTCAACCCTTGTTGACAATCCTCATTCCAGTGGAATTTAGTATCTTTCTTCAAAAGTTTCTCCATCGATGCAGTGATCTGTGCATACCCTTTTATGAATTTTTTGTTGTAGCCTGTGTGTCCCAATGTTGCTCTCAATTGACACACTGATTTTGGTGGTGGTAAATTAACAATTATTGCAATCTTGGAAGGATCTATTAGCAAGCCTTGTTTGCACACTATGTGTCCCAATAGTATTCCAAATGGTGTCCCAAAGATTCACTTCTTGATATTTAATGATATCTGACACTGCCTACATCTTTCCAACATCAACCTTAACACTTCTACATGGTCTTTTAACAAACTATATATGGTCCAATAATCCTGGTACACTTCTAAAAATTGATGGATGAATTCTTTGAACGCCGCTACGAATACTCTTGAGAATATTGCTTGTGCATTCTTCAATCCAAAAGGCATGATTATGTACTGGTAGGATCCCCATTCTGTGGAAAAATTGGTCTTGTATCTGTCTTCGGGAGCTATCTTGATTTGATGGTAACTTAAGAATCCATTTGTGAATGAGTATGCTTCTTGGCCTCCCACATTCTCTAATACCTCATCCGTGAAAGGGGCAGAAAAAGGGTCATTCCTAGTGGGAAAATCCCCCTATAACTATACCAGGGTTTAGGATATAGACAAAGAAAAAGAGCTCCTAAAAGTCAATATAGTTTCTACACTACCCCATACATACCAAAATAAATGAATAGAAAATAGTAGAAGAGAAGATCGGTAATTGTACATTTTATCCAACGTCTGGTGATGATCTCCTCAAGCTCTGTAAGTCCAAAGATTGCAAGTCTCCCCCCAAAGATGACCTGCATCCAAGACTAGGAAAAAAAGGCTACAAGCATGCTATCTCTATTCATAAATTAGGGTTAGATATCATATGTTATGTATAAATCAAAGAAAAGACATAAAACATCATCATTTGGGACATGGAAAATAGATTCTTTTATTCATTAAACAAATACCGAAACTTACAATCCTTGCCGGCCACTGTTCCACGAACTTGGTCTGGGATCCTCTTTACAATGCTCCAAGTGCACCTTCAATAAGACTCTTCTCGCAATCTAATAATAACCTCAAGGAAAGGGAATGGATTGAATGAAAGAAAAAGGGGTTGAAGAGGGAATGCTGAGGTAGTAACTCACAAAAGGTTGCAAATGCTTGGGCAAGGAAGGGAAGTGAAATTGGGCAGAGTATCACCATTCTAATGATTGGTTATGAAATGAGACCTCAACACCTCCTTTTATATGAAAAAAGGATGTTTATTTGGTTGGAGGATGGGCTATAGCAGGTGAATTGGTTGGGAAACCTCCAATAACCTGTAAATTCCACCGAATTCCTTACAAGTTTTTAATTTTTGCAACTTTTAGAGGTATACACATATTTTTTAGTGTACAACAAGTGTATGTACATGGGATGTATAGCATACAACAAGTGTATGTACACGGGAAGTAGTGATGCAGGGCGCATGCATGCTCTAAAAAATGTTTTTTAAAGTAGATCTCCTCAATAATGATTTGGCAAATTATGTAAGATAGAAGGCCAATGCCATGTGTGCATGAGTAGGGAATTTTAGGGCTATAACATATGCCCCCTAATGTATGAGGTTAGAAGAGAATCTGATAGCCGAAATAGATTACAACATCTTCACCCATGCACAAAATCGAGTGAGCCCGGGGCTAGTGTTCAGAAGGTGTCATCTGCAAAACAATAGTTGTCTCTTCGAGGTGTTCATACCCATGCTCAGGATGAACTAAATCATGGTTGATAATCAAATACACTGCAAATCCATGTCCTATAACTATATAAAGTGTATCCATGAGAAATACACAATAGATCTACATCTCAAAATCTGTCGAAGATATACAAGTACAATATGTATCTTCAAGAAGTTAGTGACAACTGTGGCTGGAGATGAAGTCTTCATAGCTCGAGCAACAACTTCAATATCTTCAAAAATCAGGTAGGAGTACAATGGGAGTGTAAGACTCACTACCCTGAGGTCTTCGACAATCTATTGGGAAAATACTAGAGGATCTCGATGATCAGACAAAGAACTTTGTCAATTTTGAATCTGGACTTGACTGGACTCTCGGGATGGCCAAATCATGAAATTCAAGAGACAAACTGCAGAAAGGATGACCCAGGTTGGGTAAAAATTCCCCTGGACAAAACTACAAAAGATGATCAAACTCAGGAAACATGTCATTGACATAAGTTTGTGATGCAGGAGGCAAAGCCAACTCTCCATATGTTTGGAAGAGTAACCAAACAAAGGAGGACACAACTCTATGTAGCGAGAACAACTCCCTAAGGTAATACTAGATCCCAATGCTTGACGAACAAATGGAAGGATGTGCTTTTTCCAAGGGCGACTATCTTTGTTGTTGAGAAAATAATGTATATTTCCCGTCCCCTCTTTTTAGGAATATTTGATTTTTTTGTCTTTTTCAATTTTTAAAGAGCTTGAAAAATACTAAAAGAATGCTATGTTACAAAGGAGGAAAGAGAATCGTGATAAGAAAGCTAGTTCCAAGCACATGGAACATACTTATGCTCAGGGTAAGGAGACATGTGCAATATAAGGACACTCGGGGAAAATTCCTCCATGGGCCAAGGTGTCAGGTCACAGAGGAAAGAAGTGCTGCAAGGTTTCATATAAGGAATGCTTCAAAGGTTCAGTTGGGAGCAACATGGAGCCGACATTAGGCCAAAGACGCAAAAAATGAGACCCGTAATGCGATTAATCATGACACAATGACACCCCTTCTATGTAATTTTTAACGAGCCAAGAGAAGGTAAGCTCGGTAGTTTTTTCATGTTTTAAAGAGTATGAAAAAATGCAAAAGAAGACTCTAGGAAGTACCTTTTTCAAAGTTAGTCTAGTCGGTTCGAAAAATGGTTAAACTTGCACCGAAAATACGTCTGTTCAATAACCATTTTAACGAGTGTGACAAAGACAAGATCACTTGACAATCTTTTCAATTTTAAGGAGTCTGAAAAGAGCTTAACTATGGACTCACAACCTTTTTCTGAGTTTAGTCTCCTTAGCCCAAAAAAGTATAAAAGTAACTGAGGATAACTCTCCCGACGAGACAAATCTCTTGAGGCATACGTTTTTCCATTATGATCTACTGGCTGGAAAAATGGTTAAACTCATACCAGTAGATGTTGTTTTGGAACAATTTAACGAGTTTCAAGGAATAAGTTCAATCGACGATATTTTCAATTTTAGGGAGTCTGAAAAGAGATTAACTATGGACTCTGAGGGGGTTCCTTTTTCGTAAGTAATCTCCAAGGCCTGAAAAAGGTGATAAACCAAAACCAAGGAGAATGTTTCTTTTTCGAAGATTTAGTCCCTCAGGCCCGAAAAAGGGTTAAACCTACGCCTGAGAATAATCTTCTAGCGAAGCAAAGTCCCTAGAGCATACCTTTATTCGTAAAATTATCCATCTAGACCAAAAAATGGGTAAACTACCGCCGAACATATGTGCCTTCGAATTTGAGTTTGGTGAGCGTGAAGGGAAACAAGATCGCTCGACAATATTTTCAATTTTAGAGTCTGAAAAGGGTTTAAAGAAGACTCCAGGGGGATAATTTTCTCAAGTAATCCAGACAAGATCGAAAATAATAAATACAGTCTCGTTGGATGTTGTTTTTGTAATTTAAAGCGAGCTTAAAATACAAAAAAGCGTGCTCATTAGGGAGTCCTGAGGGTAAGGCCAAGAATGATGATTAGAAAGAAGAATGAGGCTTCAAGACATAATCATGACGAGACTAACAAGGAATCCCAAGCCTATAGTCAAAACTCACAGCATGAATGCCAAAATGCAAGAAAGGATCTACCTAGGGCACCCATGTAGAGGTAGGCTCTACCACCTAATTATGATACTTCTAAGCAGTAAATAAGGTTCTATGTCATACTTTGGTGGGATCGATCCTAAGGCCAAATGGACCAGGAAACAGATAATGAAAAAATGCAAGTAGGGAAAAACCTAACCTATATGCCAGTTTCAAGGTCAATACCTGTTAGAACGGATCGATATGATGAACAAATGACAAAGAAAAATATCTCCTAGATCTTGCATATAAGGCCGATAACACTCATCCAGAAGTTAATAAATCTAATATAGATAGAAACTTCAGAAAAATAATAGGAGCTATTGAATAAAAAACTTGAAAACAACAAACATGGACTGTACAATATGTACAAGGTACCACACAACCTTACGACTCATGCATTGTAGTAGTTTAGGCAGAGCTCGTTGCTAGGCTCTGACCAAGAGTCTCTTCAATAGTCAAGATGGAAGGTATCCCAAAAGGGAAGAAAACACAAACCACGGTGTAAGTATTCCCACGATATAGAAGCCGTAGTCATCACTTCAAGGATAGCCTCATCCGAAGGAAATTGAAAATATGAGAAATCAAACAAACGAGGAGGGTCAACAGTCCCAAAGGGAAAAGCAAACTGACCATATTCCATATGATGATGAAGGTTCTGGCCAGGACTGACAGAGTCTATCAACAAATAATCACAAGCATGAGGGCTTGAGGATCTACAAATAGTGAGATTAGAGTCAATAAGAGACTCGAGATCACTTGGACCAAGAGGGGGAAGCAAGGGCTCCCATGCCCCCATTAGATAAAACAACAGATTAATTGTTGAGACCAAGTTTCGAGAAGGAAAACATGAGTGAACAAGTTTCTTCTCAGGAGCAATTGAACATTGAGGATAATATACCACATAATTAACCCATGGCGGAGTAGAGTATACACAGACACTAGGAACATATAAAGGGGCAGGCTGAACTAACGTCGAATTAGGATGGTGATTAGCAGATGCAAGCTGGTCGATAGTGAAAATGCTTCCATTGTGAGGGAAATGCATCACTTGAAAAAGCGTAGACACCATAGAGTTCATAGCATATACTTAATCATGCCCGAGAAGCATATTGAAATATAACAGGCCTTGCACCACTATAACATCGACAAGGACAATCTTCCCACCTAACAAGATAGGAAACTGAGTAAGAATCCCCAAATATTCACTAGGAGTCGGAGGACGTCTGTCAAAAGACAACACCTCATGCGATGAAGACACAAGCTCGAGAGAACCCAAAGCTTTCCAAGCCGAGGAGGATAAAATACTTGCGAAGTCTCCTTCATATACAATACATCGGTAAATGTTATTTGAATTAACTTCAACCCTTATTTGAAAAGGTGCAGAAGAAGGAAGATGCGACTCAACAAGGTCATTCCAATCAAGGGAAACCATCCTAGGGCTTGGAGGGGGTGTGCTCGAAGTGAGAGGAATGCCTCCTTGTTCTGAAAGTACTGAATTGTAAATGTTAAAAACATAGTCAGTAGACACATCATTCCCTAAGAGAAGAGTGGGATTAGCCTAAGATTGCATCAGCGTGACCACTTTGATAGACTCGACACTCTCCAAGAGAAGAGTGGGATCAATCGAAGATTGCATCGGTGTGACCACTTTCTCAACCACTAGATGAAGAGGCTATGAGACAACATGGTCTAAAGGCACATCACCCCCCAAAAAGGGAGTGGGATCGACTGAAGATTGCATCAACATGACCACTTTCTCAAACACTAGCTGAATAGGCCGTGAGGAAACCTTAGAAGACTTAGAATTAGAAGAGCTTGCAGACAGGGACCATAATATTCATACCTATGGAAGGCCAAGGCATAAATGAGTAAGGTGATCTCCCTTGCAAATATTACAGGGGAACTTAGGATTACATTCTATCCATCTAGGTTTCTGAACAAAATCAATTCCCCCAACATGACTAGCAGTGGCTGGTTGCACAACTCCAACATGACTAGCAGAGGTTGGTGATTGGTCGATAACATGACTCGTAGAGGATACAAAAATATTACTAGTATGAATAGTATTGACTGGAATTTCCCCCCCAACATGAATTGAAGGGGCTAGGATATTTCCCCAACATGACTCACACAGGTTGTTGACAACTCTCCAACATGACTAGTCAAGGTTGGTTGTTTTTTGCCAGCATGACTTGCAGAGGCTGGGTGGTGGTCTTCAACATGAGTTGTAGAGGTTGATGAGTTATCTCCAACAAGACTCACAGAGGTTGGGTTTTGTCCCCCAACATGACTTGCAAAGGATGGGTGGTGGTATTCAACATGACTTGCAGAGGTTGACGACCTATATCCAACATGTCTCGCAGAGGTTGGTGATATCTTCTTCCTATTCTTCCTATTTCTATTTCGGTTAGACTTCTGGTTTCTAGTAGCTATACTTTCACTAGGGAAGGCAAAAGGAGGAGGAGGATACTTTGTAGACAAAGGAACATCAACATGATGCCCATGAAATAAGGTGTTAACTAAGAAGTTTCAAGAGTGTTTGGGAAATTTGGAATGGTACCCAACCAAACCGGTAGTCCCACATTCAACCCAGGAATGTACAAAGTGGCCATCAAAGGGACACCAACGTTTTCGAAAAAAGGAAAAGCACAAGAATCCCCTTTTGGAGGGGTTCCTTGGTTGGTATCATCGGGAACTTTATCCATGAAGATATTATGCATAGGTTCTCTCCTTGCAGGATCATTCAAGTCTGTAAAAGTCTCACACAGTGACTATGGTGAACTAGTGTTATAAAAAACAATGCCTATACAGAGGTAGCTCCATGTTTCTAAGTGGAAGAACAAAAAGTACTCATGACCGATGGAGTGGGAGGTCTACCACCTTAGTTCAGAGACCCAAAGTAATGACTAACTAACTCACTATGGAAAACTAGGGAGCACAGGGAACGCACTAAAAAGTTTCCTAAATATAAATCAAGCAATTGACTAACTAGTGGGAAGGATGGTTACTCCAATCGACACTAGAGAAACTAACCGATGCAAGTGAAACTCGAACAAGGAATCACCCTCCGGGTATACTTTGCGAAGCGCGATCCCATTTCTGACCTAGGTACTACGGTATACCCCCAGAGTCACCTGTGTAAGTCCATAAAATATGGGAAACTAGATTTCCATCTCATAGTCAGTCACTAGGCGGGTACAATCGACAGTCAAGCAGATCGTAATGAGCAGGATAACAAGTCCGAAGCCCTTCAAGGGTGCAAAAATCAATTGGTTCGGAAGACAACTGAGGATATCGAATGGATTTGAGGTCCATGAATACCCGTAGGAAAATGAGATCGGTATTGTTCCTGAGAAAGACCCTCAATATACAATCCCCACTACGTTTAGTCCAACTTTGGAGGGGTTATCTCCTCTACCTTTCCTCACGTGACCTCGTGTTTATCCCATATGTTGGAGGGAGGTCCTGACTAACTCTTACGACGTTGGAATTAAAACACTCCCTATATTAGACTCCAATGTTTGTTTTAAAGTGGTCTTGAAGAGTTTCCTCTTCACACCTAATTCAAGGCCCTAAAACCCTAAACTAGTCGGTGAACCCTACAAACAAAAAGTCTAATAAATTTTAAGTTAAGTGTTTGATTTTAAGTATTGATTTACAAAAAAGGTGTGGTAGTGAAATTGATGGTGTTATGAAGAGCCGAATAACGAAGAGAACTTTAAAGCATTTGAAAACAAAAAGATACTTCAAAATTAATGTAAAGATTGTAAAAAACTCTTTGTAAAGTTCAACTTTTCCAATCAATATTTCAAGATCTTGTAAATGAAGAAATCCTAAAACTTGCTTTTGTTTGACTAAGAAAAACTACTTGTATTTTAGGAAATCGAAAGAACTTTGAAATGAAAACTCTTTTTCTTTTTTCAAACAAAAAACTTGACTACTTCAACCCTTATTTGAAAAGGTGCCAAAGAAGGAAGATGCGGCTCAACAAGGTCATTCCAATCAAAGGAAGCCATCCTAGGGCTTGGAGGGGGTGTGATCGAAGTGAATGAAATTCCCCCTTGTTATGAAAGTACTAAACTGGAAATGTTAAAAACATAGTCGATAGACACATCACTCCCCAAGAGAAGAGTGGTATCAAACAGAGATTGGATCGGCCTGACCACTTTGGTAGACTCGACACTCTCCAAGAGAAGAGTGGGATCAATCGAAGATTGCATCGGTGTGACCACTTTCTCAACCACTGGCTGAATATGCTGTGAGACAACATGTTCTAAAGGTGCATCACCCTCGAAAAAGATAGTGGGATTGGCTGAATATTGCATCAGCACAACCACTTTCTCAACCACTAGCTGAATAGGCTGTGAGGAAACCTCAGAAGACTTAGAATCAGAAGGGCTTGCAGACATGGACCACAATATTCATACCTCTTGAAGGCCAAGGCATAAATGAGTAAGGTGTTCTCCCTTGCAAAGCTTACAGGGGAACTTAGGCTTACATCCTATCCATCTAGGTTTCTCAACATAATCAATTCCCCCAACATGACTAGCAGTGGTTGGTTGGACATCTCCAACATGACTTGCATAGGTTAGTGATTGGTCAATAAAATGACTCGCAAAGGCTACATACCTATTATCGGTATGAATAGAAGTGACTTGAATTTTCCCCCAGCATGACTTACAGGGGCTGGGAGATTTCCCCCAACATGACTCGCATAGGTTGTTGACATCTCTCCAAAATGACTAGCCGAGGTTGGTTGTTTTCCCCCAGCATGACTTGAAGAGGCTGGGTGTTGGTCTTCAACATGACTTGCAAATGTTGATGACCTATCTCCAACATAAATCACAGAGGTTGGTTGTTTACTCCCATCATGACTTGCAGAGGCTGGGTGGTGGTCTTCAACATGACTTGCAGAGGTTGACGACCTATCTCCAACATGACTCGCAGAGGTTGGTGATTTCTTCTTCCTCTTATTCCTCTTGCTATTTCGTTTAGAATTTTGATTACTAGTATCTATACTTTCACTAGGGAAGGAAGAAGGAGGAGGAGAAGACTTTGTCGACAAAGGAACATCAACATGATTCCCATGACATAAGGTGCTTAAATGAGAAGCGTTAAGAGTGTTTGGGACATTTGGAATGGTACCCAACCAAACCAGTAGTCCCACATTCAACCCAGGAATGTACAAAGTGGCCATCAAAGGGACACCAACATTTCTGAAAAAAAGAAAAGCACAAGAATCCCCTTTTGAAGGGGTTCCTTGGTTGGTATCGTTGGGAAATTTAGCCATGAAGATCTTATGCATAGGTTCTCCCCTTGCGGGATCGTTCAAGTCCGTAAAAGTCTCACACACTGACACTGGCGAACTAGTGTTATAAAAAACAATGCCTATAAAGAGGCAATTCCATGTTTCTAAGCGGAAGACCGAAAAGTACTCATGACCGATGGATATAGACAGAGAAAATGACCTCCTAAAAGTCAATATAGTTTCTACACTACCCCAAACATACCAAAATAAATGAACATAAAGAAGTAGAAGAGAAGATCAATAATTGTACCTTTTATCCAACGTTTGGTGATGATCTCGTTAAGCTCTGTAACTCCAAATACTTCAAGTCTCCTCCCAAAACTGACCTGCATCCAAGACTAGGCAAACAAGGCTACAATCATGCTATCTCTATTCATAAATTAGGTTTAGCTATCAAATGTTATGTATAAATMAAATAAAAGACATAAAACATTATCATTTGGGAAAGGGAAAAGAGATTATTTTATTCCTTAAACAAATAATGAAACTTACAATCCTTGTCGGCCACCATTCYRCGAACCTTGTCCGGGATCCTATTTACAATGCTCCAAGTGCACCTTCAATAAGCCTCTTCTCACAAGRAAAGGGAATGGATTGAATGAAAGAAAAAGGGGTTGAAGAGGGAATGCTGAGGCAGTAACTCACAAAATGTTGCAAATKCTTGGGCAAGGAAGGGAAGTGAATTTGGGAAGAGTTTCACCATTCTAATGCTTGGTTATGGAATGATACCCCAACACCTCTTTTTTTATGACAAAAGGATGGTTATTCGGTTGGGGGACTGGCTATAACATGTGAATTGGTTGGGAAACCTCCAATAACATGTAAATTCCACCGAATTCCTTACAACTTTTTAATTTTTGCAACTTTTGGAGGTATATGCAGGCTGTTCAGTGTGAAAAAATCATATGTATGCAGGTTGTATATCATCCAACAAGCATATGTGCATAGGAATTAGTGGTGTAGGGTGCGTACATGCTCTAAAAATTGGTTTTTTAAGTAGAGCTCCTCAATAGTGATTTGGCAAATTATATAAGCAAGAGGGCCAATGCCATGTATGCATGAGTAGGGAATTTTAGAGCTATAACATTCATGTAGGAAAGCATCATTCAGTTTCCTCAGATCTACAAAAATCCTTGTCCTTCCTTGTTTCTTTTCTTGCACCACCATAGGGATTATCCACTCTGATTCTTCAACTGGTTCTATGATACCAACTTCTAACATCCTATCAATTTTTGCTTTGACCTTCTATTTATAAATTTGATTTAGTCTATACAGCCTCTGTCCAATCTAGCCTCGGGTTTGAGAGGTATATTCATCTCTCCTAGATCACCTTCTATGCCTTTCATTTCTATAAAGGTCATTGGGAACAGGTCATTGTATTCACACAATACCTCATTTATTCTTTCTACTGTTTGTTCATCCCAGTAGCCTCCAATTCTCACCATCTTGGGATTATCATCTATCCCAATGTTTACTTTTTTTTTTTGTTTGTTAATTTGTGCGGAATCTGTTGGCTACGCGATTAACCTGTGGCTTGAGAAACCACGACTCAGGGGCATCTAATCCGTCAAAATCACCCAGGGATCGCACCCAGCCTGAGCCACACCAACCCTTAACATGGTTGGATTTTTTTTCCC
>JASDQU010373181.1:56761-82040 GCA_032191745.1 Picea mariana
TTGGCTACGCGATTAACCTGTGGCTTGAGAAACCATGACTCAGGGGCATCTAAGCCGTCAAAATCACCCAGGGATCGCACCCAGCCTGAGCCACACCAACCCTTAACATGGTTGGATTTTTTGTCCCCGCAGGTTTCGAACCGGTGACTTTAACATCACGGAGTGGCTTAACAACACACTCCATCACCGACTGTCCTACACCTCGGGGAATTCCCAATGTTTAATTTATTCACCTTGATTGACACAAAAAATACTTCTAATTCCAGGTATGGGCCTTCCACCTCTCTCTCTCCTTCGATCTCTGTAATTTGGATATTGTGCGGGTCATATTCATCTGGTGCTTCTTCCTACACATGATTGCATGACAATAGTTCTTTCACTGTCTTTCTATTATGTTGTTTGCATTCCGTTATGAGTTCTAATTCTGGTTCTTGAATGAATATTACCCCTCTTATCTACTTTAGTTCTAAATCCATGTTTGGGTTCTCATGTTCAAATGAGAAAGTTACTACAAAATTATTCTATAGCGCTGTCCATTTTGCAGTTCCTCTGCACAGTTCCTGGTCCACATACCAATTTTATGGAATTCCTTCTAGTGTATGAATAAAGTGATTAGGCCATTCTTCTGGTGTTTTAAATGTTCATAGTGTTATGCACTTCTCCAAGTGTTCCAATGGTGACCTCTGTCCATCATATCTCTGCATCATTCTGCTCTTCTGCTCTACACCAAATCTGATGCATAGTAATATTTTACATTGGTACTAGTCCTTAATTGTCTCTTTGTGCTCACCTCACAATCTTGTAGGTGTTGCCTTGAGTGCTATGTCTAGGGATAAGAGCCTCTTATTTTATAACACTTCATCTTTTTATCTTGTTAGGAATTATTCTAATTTATTCACCCCATGAAAACTAGGAGGTTTCCTTATCTCTATACCTACTCATCTTAATGTACGGTTTATTCTTGCGCACCTTATTGTGGATACTTCATGTAATCTCTGCTGCCAATTCTCCAACCCTATATCTAAGTCTGAAGAACATGATGTGATGCTTCTCCAACTAACTACCCCATCTGTAGTTGAGTTTACATAATCTTCTGTGCGCGCGGTGGTTCTATACAACAGGTTGATTTCCTCCAGGTCTAAGCAAGTGGGTTCGACGAACCTTTCTCCTTCTAATGGGTCTAGTGGCACAACGAATTTGTATTATCCTGACTTGAATGTCATATTCCTTGTCTTCAAGTTGATTATTTCCTATTTTTCAAAATCCCAATCCAAGCCAAGAAATGCCGGAGAAGGTGTTGTGCCATCCACTTCAAAATCGACTTTAGTACGCACTCCATCCATATCTACTGTCACACTCTTTAGCCTTCCAATTGGTAGAAATCTGTGTTGATTTTCTAGTTCCAACTAGACAAGTGAGTAGCCTAATGTGGGATCCCCCATATATTTCCATGTCTTCTTAGGTAACACATTTACTTCGGAGCCTAAATCCAATATAATATCCCCCATGTTGAAATCTCCAATGTTAGAATTTATTCGGAACTCTCTACTTGTCCTCTTCCTTGTATGCAAGTGATTAACTGTTTTTTGTTCTATCTTTCCCTTTGTGTTACATATTTCTAACATATTTTGTAATACTTTAACAGATGATGGATCATTTAGTATTTTAACACAAGATTGCAGAAAATCCTTTATGGTACTTACCTGTCCTAGGGGCTGTGCTTCATTAGTGTGATCTAGTGACGAAGGCATATCATACATTGGTATGTCCTGAGTATGATGTGCAGTTGATGTAGATGCAACATCTGGCTTCAAGAATTCTTGTCTGGTTTGCTTGAATGTCTCCTTTTCATTTTGCGCATCAAACTGCTTCTCTGGTTCAACATTCTTCTTCACCCATTGGTGTTGTGTTGGATCTTGTATTACTGCGTCATCTCCTGTATTATCTCCTCCGAACATAACTATGTTGATATTTATTCCATCATCCCTCACTTTTTCATAAATCCATTGAACATTCTAATTGTTCTGATTACTCTTTTCTTGGATCTTCCCCAGTAGTTTCAGACAATCTTCTGTGTCATGATCTAATGCACAACAATACATACATGTCATAGGTGGAAGTGGACATTCTCTTACACAATGTCCTGGTTGTTGACAATTATGGCATACCATTGGTCCTCTTCCTCTTCCAAATCCTCCTCTACCTCATCCTCCACCTCTGTATCCAACTTGATCTCCTCGCGGTGTGTTGTACTGAGGTGCTTGATTACACTATGCGAGATCAAACTGTGCAGGATTAAATTGTGGCTGCGTGGTATTGTATTGCGGCTGTGCAGTGTTATATTGTTGTGGTGTAGTGTTATATGGGGATGGTACTTGGTTAAAATATGGCGCAACTTTCCCTACCATCATTTTTTCCTGCACATTATAGTTGTCTGATGTTCTTTCCCTTATCAACTCCATTATCCTGCAATCTTTGTCATCATGGCCCACTGACTTGCAAAAGTTGCAAAATGAAACATTAGGCACTGTCTGGTATTTCTAAATAATTGGACAATGATATGGATCACACCCATGTTTCTTACATATCTCACACCATAGTCCTCCTGATGGCAAAGGGTTTGGCAGTCATGTTTCCATGTATTGCGCAAAATTTCAGAATTCATTCTTGTGGTGTCCTTCTGTCCTACATGTGGTACACCAAACAACTTCTGTTTTGTCCTTACTCCTGTTTTGGTTCAATTGAAATGTTAAATTATTCATATCCTCCTTCAGATCCTCTATTGCTGGATTTGTCCTCTAATATTGGTTCTCTTCTAGTTGTAAGGCTACCTGTAGAGCCTCTTTGTGGGTATGAAACTTCTACTATCTCAAAGGGTATTTCAAGTGTGGTGACATGGAATTCACAAATAGATGTCTATGCTGCATATCTGTCATGACATACTTCAACTTTCCCTTCAATCGTTTGAATATCTGGTCAATCTCCCAGACATATTCCCCTAGTTTCTGTCTGATCTCTATCATCTCATTCATGTACTGATCCTCTGAGATAGCTTCTGGAATTTATTTATCAACAACTTCTTTATATCCACAATCATTCTAGTTGTTCCTAGTGGGATGTTTGCAGCTAAGATCATGTACCAATCCAATGCGCGGTCTCTTAGTGAGATATCTAATTGTTCCAGTTTTTTATCCTCATCTGTGATCTGCTTTTCTTCCTAGATATTTTCACAGATGAACAAGTGCTTCTTAGGCTCCTCAGATGCCTCTCCCTTGAATTATGGTAACCTGATGGTGGGATCATGTACTGCCATCTTGAATGATGAACTATTACCTCCGCGTGGTGTAGATCCTTGACTAATGCTTCCTAAACTGGCTCCCCCAGTTGTTTCTCCCTGTGTAGATGTATTTCTTGCCATGTTTCTTCCACTAAAATTTAGTTGTCTAAATGGTGGTTTTCTTTCTGGTGTATTAGTCTTACATGGGTTTATTGGTTCCACACTTAAACTGATATGGATAGGAGTTCTGCCTTTGGTTCCTACCCTTGAACATATTGTCTTCCTTTCATATGTCACATGCATTGTAATATCCCTCGGCCGAACCCAATTGAAAATATAATGTAAGTGTACTTAAGCCAGTGAGCTGTTTTGACATCATTTTGTAATGCACCTTTCATGGAAGAGTGCGTGAAAGTACGCAGTAAAATGATGAAGTGTGCACATAACCGGACACTGCGCGCAGTAACTAAAGTGGGCGCAGTATGGGGGTCAACGAAACTCGTATATCTGATATGTATTATAGGCTGGTGAGCCATTTATGATAAGTTGGGATGCTTATGTTTTGGAATTAGGCCAGTGCACCTAGATGTTAAAGGCCAACACACCTATTTTGTATATGTCTCATGATTAATATAAAATACATCGCTACACGCAGACTGACCATGATAAAAGAGATGGGGGACTAAACTTCACCAGTTGGGGAAAGGGAAAGCCAAAAAGGAATATTATATTAATATTTATTAAAACATAAAGTATGGATAATTATTTTATCCTAAGTTCTAAAGTTGGGGACAAGTGACCAAAGTAGCTTCCAACATGACAAGTGTCAAGTTGGGGACATGCATACATATCGTGGGGACTTAACTCTTTTGACACCTTCACCATCATTCAGACGAACATCCTTACCATCATTCTCACGATCATTCTTACGATGATCTCGTCCATGAATTCTTTCCATCATTCAATTATCTAGTCAATGATTTCATGACCATTTAACCCAAATAGTCAGTTATCCTTAAGACATTCATCTCACTCTATCTGAGCCTCTTTCCATAACCATTTCCTATTGGTGTACCTGGTTAGATTGGGAGTGGGATTGAAGAACCGGGTTGTCAGGCCTGTGAGAAATTCTCTGAGTGAGAGAACTGCCGGGGAATTGATTCCTGAAGGTGCTAAACTGCAGCTACAGTGCTCTGAGACTTTTGGTCTGGCTTGTTGCTGAAGCCCTGGAAGGGAAGTGGGGCAGCTGAGGGATTGTTGAGTAGAGAAGGGACACACTTACTTGGGTGGGACAGGAATGTGGGGAATGAGAGACTGTAGGCTATTAGTTGAGTGAGCACCTAAGATGGAGTCTTACCTGTTGTCCATGAGCCTTTAGCCTGGTTAGGAATCCCTTTACCCAGGTGGAGTTTAGTCCAAGCTCGGGGGTGAATCACTGTTGAGAGTGATGAACAATGTAGAATAAGGCTAGGAGGTTCATGGACGGTCTGCACGCAGTTGGTGACAATATTTCCAAGATAAGTACCAATCGTGTGATAAATTTACATGCTGCAATGTTATTTACATGCCTAGGTTACAACTTATCATATGTGTGATTATAACTGTCTGTATGTTTATGGGTATTTCCCTGTATATGATGCATGTCTGTGTTTACTGTTATTTCAATATGAAATTGTATATTTACAGAACGTTCTTGTTTGTTTACGTTATATGTAAAGCTTTCGCAAGAGTGTTGTATGTATATGTTATAATTGTATGCAGTTTGAAGAGAAAATTTATGTGACATGGCTCCATTGAATACGGGGTATGTTACAGTATGTTCCGCAGCGAGAGAATGAAAGTGTTCCCTCATGTATCCTGGCCCTTTATAGGCTGGGAATGTTACAAAGACAATTTTAGAGCTAAGTAAAATGTCTGAGGAGTGGCATGCCCAACCGGTGTGAGGCCAGGGGTGTTATAGTATGGTATTAGAACTTCAGTTCCAACACTGAGCCTGGATGGGCTGGAAAGGTTCAGTTGAAGCGAATATTCATAGAAGATTAAATTTCAAAGTGGCCAAATTTTCAAGTCACAGAGCGTCCAAGGAAAATTTTGGCACCGTGCAGAAAATGTTGGCGTGCAGGTGTGCACAGTAAATTATGGCACAGTGCGGAAGAGTATTGTGTGCGGATGCATGCATTGAATTTAACATTGTGCGGTGAGCACACACATAGTAATGTGCATGTGGTGTGCGCATCATTGAAAAACACAGAGGAGTTGGTTGGTGCGCGCATAGTATGAGTATAAGTTATCTCACGACAGTGTAAGTCAATGGTGCGTGTAGATTATTTTGCGCGGTGAGGCATATTAAACTTTGGCATGGTGCAATGCATAGGGAGAAATACATGTGGAATATCAGTGCACGATACCAAAACTGTGTGTAGTGGATATTGGCGCACAATGCAAAAGTAGCGTGCACAAGATATTAGCGTGATGAAGAAGAAATGCATAGGGGATATAGGTGCGCGAAAGTACGATTTACCTTGTAGTGTTGCTGCGCACAATAAAAATGTGTGTACAGGTTGAATTTTTTGTGCGCATGAAGTCTTTTGGAAGGCGATGAGTCTGAGTTAATAGAAAATTTGCATGATATTAGAGGAAAAAAAACAGACAACTGCATCGGAGCATTATTTAAAATGAATTCAGAGTTGGTTGTGAAGAAATAAATATAATCTAAATTGTTAAGCCGAGAGCATTTCAGGGAAGATTTCCGAGCTTTATATTCCTCCGATTAAGACAAATGGAAGTGAAATATAAGCTTACAAGAAACGCATACTATGAAAGAAAACAAGACTCATAACACCAGGAGTTAAAATATTGTAATAAACAGTCCAAAGTCTGCTTCTGCATTTATATAATCGTATTAATCCCAAAATTACAAAAAAAGGGGAATGATAACAATTATCATATTGTAAAAGGACCGTTTAAGAACAGACCTATCATCTCTGGAGTCCCTTACCTCTGCTACCCCCCCTGTTCCAAAATTCACTGAAATATACCTAATTTTAGTTGACGACTCATTTCAGCTTAGGGATCTCCTCCTTTAAAGAATCCAACTAGACCGGTTGATTCTCTCCAACAGTTTCATCTGTTTCAGCCGTGGTTTCCTTCCTCTACCGCTTGCTCCTTTTCTTCTTATCAACTAGCCTATTGATGACTAAATCCTTCATAACGGGATTCATCCTGGCTTCCAAAGTAAATTCGGTGGTAGGTTTTGTGTGAAACTTAGTTGCTAGTATATGCGCGACTACCCTTTCCTCCTTATTCTCAGGAAAGTCTAGCATGTTACCCGAATAACCAGTCTCAATGGATTTAGCCTTGTCCATGTACCTCAGTTTGCGGATACCAAAATGATTTTACAGAGAGAAGAAATTTGAGCAATTTGGAGATTACTCCGTTTATGGATAAGCTGCTGTTTCCATACTTGAGGATTGGTAGTTATAGAATCCCAATTATGAAGCACAGATAGACTACATACAAGTGCGTTGGGTTTCCATGCTCGGATAATCCATTTCAAATGATTAGATTTTGAGTTCGTTATATGGTGGTGTTCAATTGACGTCATACATCTGCGAAGTACCGAACAAGTGAAACATGGTGATTTGACTAGCCATTGCTCGTTCCACGAGCGGTGGTTTTGACATTTTGAATCATGTGATACCACGTCTTGGAGAGAGTGGTTTCGGCAGACTGCCTTTTGCTCAGATGTATCTCTGAAGGCACCGCGCGTCTATGATCTCAATACTTGGGTCTTATCTAGAATTGTCATGGTGATAACA
This sequence comes from Picea mariana, assembly GCA_032191745.1. Classification (NCBI taxonomy): domain Eukaryota; kingdom Viridiplantae; phylum Streptophyta; class Pinopsida; order Pinales; family Pinaceae; genus Picea; species Picea mariana. The sequence continues at coordinate 63,857 of JASDQU010373181.1, forward strand.
CCAGGAAATCAGGAGACATAATTCTGATGTTTATATTGAACCAAAATGGTTCATATTTTTCATGAATTGTTGAATTGTTAACCTGATAAGTTTTGATGGTTGCATGTTTTGCAGAATTAACAACAACTAGATCAGATTAGATCAGTGTAGAGTCCATAGGAATGGAAGAGGCACAAGAGAATTACAGTCATCCAGATGAGAGCAGAGGGATGGATGTCCATTTGGGCATTGAAGGAACAAACTCCAATGGACATGGAGAAGAAAGGAATGAAAACATGAATATGGCAGAGACCATTAAAAATTTGTAGAAGGATCTCCAAAGCCATAAGCCTGATAATGAAAGGCTTATGAGAGCCAAGGAGCAACATGATGACTTCAACATGAAGTTATTGGAGGGATTGAACATAATAGAAAACAAATTGGTTAAGGAGAGTGGCTCAAGCAAATCTGGAAGTCACAAGCCTTCAGATGAGAAAATAAAAGCAAGAAGTGTTAGTAGACATCACCATCATTCCCAAAGGCATTCCAATAAGAGAATATGTAGCAGCTCTAGTCCATCCCCTGTCAGAAGGCATAAGAGGCCTGGAGTGGATGAGCTACGAGGAGAAATGAACAAAATCAAACCTCCTACATTTGATGGTGAGCACAAAAAGGATGAAGATGCAAAAACATGTTTGCTGGGCATTAGAAAGTATTTTCAATTGCATAATTATTCTTCTCATGCAGAGGGTAGAATTTCTATTTATCAACTCAAAGGAAAGGCATCCATGTGGTGGGATCATCTTGTGTAGGTGCATCACATTAAAGAGAAAAGTGTTACTTGGAGGGAATTCAAGAAGTATTTTGAGAAGAAATACTTGACTAAGAGATACTACGACAAGAAAATGAAAGATTTCTTTGAACTCAAGCTTGGAAGTATGACCATAGATGAGTATGAGAGAAGGTTTATAGAATTGCTGAAGTATGTCTCATTCATCAAGGATGAGATAGTCAAAATTGAAAGGTATTTGAGTGGATTGCCATCATTTATCAGTGACAAAATATAGTATGATGATTCCAAGACATTTGAAGAGACCATAAGGTGAGCTAAATGCCTATATGATTAGCAGAAAGCAAGGCCAGTTTTCTAAAAGGATTTAGAAGACAAAAATAAATTCAAGATGGATCAGAGGAAGAAGGGAGCTAAGCCACCATTCTTCAGAAACAATCCATAGGGACAACAAACACGTAAATAAACTAGAACGATTGACATAGGAAGTCAAGGGCCAAGACAACCACCTATTCAATGTTGGGGTTGTAAAGGAGATCATAGGTTCAGATATTGTCCTCACAGAAGTGAAAAAGGAAGGGCTGTTCATAATGTACAACAAGCTAAAACAATGGAGGACATGGGCAAATATGTGCCAAGGATCTATGCAGCCCTGGATAACAAGCAAGCAGAGTATCAGTCCCACATGATTGAAGTGGAAGGTATGATCAACAACCAAACCATTGCTATTTTAATTGATTCAGGAGCTAGTCATAGTTATATAGATCCAAAGATGGTGGAAAGTTTGCATTTGCCAAGAAGCAAGCATGAGAAATCTTGTTTGGTGCACCTGGCTACAAGAGCCAAAAGAAAAGTTAATGAGATGGTTAAGTCATGCCTCATGGACATGAATGGACTGAACACCAAGGGATATTTGAACATATTTCCTTTAGGTTCCTATGACTGTCTAATTGGGATGGATTGGTTGGACCAACATCATGCTCTCTTGGACTGTCATAACCAAGCATTTACTTATTTGGATGAGGAAGGGAAACTAAGGAAAGTGTAGGGAATTCCTAGAACAGTAACCATTAGAGAAATTTCAGCATTGCAGCTGAAGAAATGTTACAAAAAAGGATGTCAAATATTTGCAGCTCATATAGAAGAGACACCTAAAGATATGGAGCCAAATTTGGAATATTATGCAGTCCTAGAAGAATTTGAAGATGTGTTCAAGGAAGTACCAGGACTACCCCCAAAAAGAGACATTGATTTCTATATAAATCTAATGCCTAGAGCAGCGCCAGTGTCAGAGAATCCTTACAGAATGAGTACACCAGAATTGAAGGAGTTGCAAATGCATCTTGAAGAACTTCTGAAGAAGGGGTATATACGCCCAAGTGTGTCACCTTGGGGTAACCTAGTATTGTTTGTGAAAAAGAAAGATGGCACATTAAGAGTGTGCATTGACTTCAGACAATTGAATAAAGTGACTGTTAAGAACAAGTATCCTCTGCCAAGGATTGATGATCTCTTTGATCAATTGAAGGATGCAAGGGTATTTTCAAAGATAGATCTCAGATCAGGATACCATCAGGTAAGGATTAAAGAAGAAGATATCAGCAAGACCACCTTTAGGACAATGTATGGTCATTTTGAGTTCACAGTGGTGCCATTTGGGTTGCCAAATGCACCAGCTGTTTTCATGTGCTTAATGAATGGTGTTTTCCGAGAATATTTAGACAAGTTTGTCATTGTCTTTTTGGATGAAATTCTTATATATTATAAGTTAGAGGAAGAGCATGAACATCATTTGAGGATGGTGTTGCAAGTATTAAGGGAGCATCAGTTGTATGCCAAATTTATCAAGTGCTCATTTTATCAGAAACAAATTCATCATTTGGGGCATATCATTTCAAAGGATGGGATAGAAGTGGATCCTGAGAAGATAGAAGCCATTAGAGAATGGTCAACACCAAAGAATGTGACAGAGGTAAGATCATTCATGGGTCTTGCAGGATACTACAAAAGATTTGTTGAAGGATTCTCAAAGATTGCACACCCAATCAATTCCTTGCAAAGAAAGGGAGTGAAGTTTCAGTGGACACTGGTTTGCGAAAAGAGTTTCCAACACTTGAAACAATTATTGACAAGTGCTCCAATATTAAGAATTGCAGAACCAAATGAAGACTTCATTGTATGCACAAATGCATGTAATGAAGGACTTGGTGGAGTCCTCAGTCAAAATGGGTTTGTCATATGTTATGAATCAAGGAAGTTGTAGGAGCATGAAAGAAATTATGCCACTCATGATTTGGAGTTGGAAGCCATAGTGCATGCCTTTATGAAATGGAGACACTACCTCATGGGAAAAAGGTTTGAGCTAAGAAAAAACCACAATGGTATGAAATATTTATTTGATCAGCCAAATCTAAATGCTAGGAAAACCAGATGGTTAGAATTTTTAAGCAAATATGACTTTGATATAAAGCATATCAAGGGGAAAGAAAATAAAGTAGCTGATGCACTCAACAGGAGGGTGCATGAACTACATGCTATGACCATTAGCATGTATCCGACTGATATTAAAAGAAAAATTATGGAGGCTGCAAATGTAGATTTGCAATACAGAGAATTGGTAGCAAAGCTACAACAGGGTAAGATACCACAAAAGGTGGATAATTATAATTTGGGAATAGATGGAATACTATTGCACAAGAACATAATTTTTGTTCCAAATGTCCAGGACTTGAAACGTATGATTTTGCATGAAATGCATAATGTTCCTTATGCAGGGCACCCTGGATATTAGAAAATTGTGGTAGTGATCAAGAGCCAATAATTTTGGCTAGGTATGAAGAAAGAAATTGCTGAATACATCGCTAGATGTATGGAATGCCAGAAAGTTAAAGCTGAGCATAGGCACCCAATAGGGTTGCTGCAACCTTTTCACATTCCTGAATGGAAGTGGGAAGTGGTGACAATGGATTTTATTATGGGATTTCCCAGAACAGGCAAGCTCCGTGATTCGATCATGGTAGTGGTGGACAAGCTTACAAAAGCTACCCATTTTATTCCACTGAAAACTACTCACAAGGCAACAAATGTTGCTGATATTTTCATGAAGGAAGTGGCACGATTGAACGAAATTCCTAAAACAATTGTGTCGGACAGAGACCCAAAATTCACCTTGAATTTATGCAAAGGATTGTTCAAAGGATTTGAAACGAATCTGAACTTTAGTACACCTTATCATCCCGAGTCTAATGGATAGACAAAGAGGGTGAATAGAGTGATAAAAGACATACTGAGAATGTATGTGATGGACAAACCATCGAAATGGGAAGACTACTTACATTTGGTAGAATTCGCTTACAACAATGGGTATCATACATCATTGAAGATGATCCCATTTGAAGTACTTTATGACATAAAGTGAAATACTCCAGTGAGATGGGATAATCTAGCCGATAGTACAGTAGTTGGGCCAGAGTTTCTCAAGGAGATGGAGGACCAAATGATAAAAAATAAGCATAATTTAAAAGCTGCCCAAGACAGGCAGAAAAGTTATGCTAATAAGAACATAACCCACAGAGAGTTCAAAGTGGGTGATCATGTTATCTTAAAGGTGAAATCTAACAGGAGTTCCCTGAAGTTGGGAAGCTGCGCCAAGTTGGCATCCATATTTTGTGGGCCATTTGAAATCCTAGAGAGGATTGGCCCAGTTGCTTATATGATTGCATTGCCTGCATCTATGTCTATTCATAATATATTCCATGTATCATTGCTAAAGAAATATATGCCTGATGCTAATCATGTTATTGATTGGAATGTGATGCAGGTGGAGCAAGAAGGCACTTTTCAAGTGCATCCGATGCACATTATGGACCGGAAAATCAAGAAGCTCTGGAATCAATCCATAGGGCTTGTAAAGGTACAATGGACCTTGTATGGTCCTGAGGATGCTACTTGGGAGCATGAGGATGCAATGCAGACAAAATACCTACATCTTTTTGAGGATTTTTGAAAACTTGTTGTATATGGGTATATGATGCACCGAGGCCAGTGCATAAATAAGGGGAGGGGATTGTAATATCCATTGGATGAACCCAATTGTAAATATAATGTCATTGTACTTAAGTTGGTGAGTTGTTTTGACATCATTTTGTAATGCACCTTTCATGGCAAAGTGCGCGCAAGTACTGCGCAGTAAAATGATGAAGTGTGCACACAACTGGACACCGCACACAGTAACTAAAGTGCGCACAGTATGGGGGTCAATGAACCTCATGTATATGATATGTACTATAGGATGGTGAGCCATTTATGATAAACTGTGATGCTTATGTTTTGGAATTAGGCCAGTGTGCCTATATGTTAAAGGCCAACGCACCTATTTTGTATATGTCTCATGATTAATATAAAATACATCGCTGCGCGCAGACCAACCATGATAAAAGAGATGAGGGAATAAACTTCACTAGTTGGGGAAAGGGAAAGCCAAAAAGGAATATTATATTAATATTTCTTAAAACATAAAGTATGGATAATTATTTTATCCTAAGTTCTAAAGTTGGGGACAAGTGGACCAAAGTAGATTTCAACATGACAAGTGTCAAGTTGGGGACATGCATACATATCGTGGTGACTTATCTCTTTTGACACCTTCACCATCATTCAGACGAACATCCTTACCATCATTCTCACGATCATTCTTACGATGATCTCGCCCATGAATTCTTGCCATCATTCAGTTATCCAGTCAATGATTTCATGACCATTTTCACCCAGACAATCAGTTATCCTTCAGACATTCATCTCACTCTATCTGAGCCTGTTTCCATAACCATTTATTGTTTGTGTACCTAGTTAGCTTGGGAGCGGGATTGAAGAAGCGGGTTGTCAGGCCCGTGGGAAATTGAGGAGGCGGGTTGTCAGGCCTGTGAGAAATTATCTGAGTGAGAGAATTACTGGGGAATTGATTCTGAAGCTGCTAAAATGCAGCTACAGTTCTTTGAGACTTCCGGTCCGGCCTGTTGCTGAAGCCCTGGAAGGGAAGTGGGGCAACCGAGGTATTGTTGAGCAGAGAATGGGCACACTTCCTTGGTTGGGATAGGCATGTGGGGAATGAGAGACTGTAGGTTATTAGTTGAGTGAGCACCTGGGATGGAGTCTTTCCTATTGTCCATGAGCCTTTAGCCTGGTTAGGAATCCATTTACCCAGGTGGAGTTTAGTCCCAGCTCGAGGGTGACTCACTGTTGAGAGTGATGAACAATGTAGTCTAAGTTTTGAAGGTTCGTGGACGGTCTGCACACAGTTGGTGACAATCTTTCCAAGATAAGTACCAATTGTGTGATAAATTTACATGCTGCAGTGTTATTTATGTGCCTAGGTTACATTTTATCATATGTGTGATTATAACTGTCTGTATGTTTATGGGTATTTCCCTATATATGCTGCATGTCTGTGTTTACTGTTATTTTAGTATAAAATTGTATATTTACAGAACGTTCTTGTTTGTATACATTATATGTAAAGCTTCTGCAAGAGTGTTGTATGTATATGTTATAATTGTATGCAGTTTGAAGAGAAAATTTATGTGACATAGCTCCGTTGAATACAGGGTATGTTACAGTATGTTCCACAGTGAAAGAACGAAAGTGTTCCCTCGTGTAGCCTGGCCCTTTATAGGCTGGGAATGTTACAAAGATGGTTTCAGAGCTAAGTAAAATGTTTGAGGAGTGGCATGCCCAAGCAATGTGAGGCCAGGGGTGTTACATGAGGCCAGGGGTGTTACATGCATGATTTTATCAATCTGCTCCACAACCAGGAGATCCTCTACCTATTCTTCATCACTTTCCAAGCCTTCCCTCACGGCTATGGATCTCTTCTTATTGTTAATATTGTATTGGTAGGGTGCTCCACTGCGCGTTCTTCCAGCTGTTGCCATGATATTCTTGATATGGTATTACTCCATCATGATTGGGTCCAAGGCCTCCTCCTTCTTTCCTTTATCCATCTCTTCCTCCATTTCTCTGGATTTTTTTAGTGCTTCCCCCCTTCCCCCATGCATGCATGGAAGTTTAGCTGTGTGATGCCATTTTCATTACACCTTTGTTATACAGTAAAATCTTGATGGATGTATACAATATACCTACCTCTAGGTCCCTTCATGAACTCTTGGTATGCTGTGTTGTAAGACTTCACTGTATCTACTGCAAATTCCGCAATAAAGCTGATGAGGATACTGTCGATCCATAAATCTACTGTGCGTGTAAATTTATTGTCAACTTGTTGTAACTGCGCGATCTCCACAAAATTCCACTCTAGCTGTCTAATTGGATTTGTAGGGTAGTTGTCTTTAAACCTCAATATCCACTCCTGCAAAACATGTGGGAAATCACATAAAAATACTTCATGCTAGTCACTAAATACGTACTTGTCCAAATATTTGTGCAGTGTTAGCTTCGGGTTTCTGTTATATTTTTGTGAAAATTACATCTCCTTTGTCTTCAACCATATTTCGATCTCCACCTTCATTGGGTTCCATGGTCTTAAAATCCCCTTCTATACTGTCATTTTCCTACATGGTTCATTCACAGATCCCTCTCACTCAATCCCATGCATTTTTAGCCAACAACAAAACCATTTGTTGGTTGTTTCTCTCATGCTATCATTCTTGGGCTGACCCAGGTTCAGATATATTATGGCTTCCAAAAAAATCCCCTAAAACTATCGGCCCTCCTGGTAAACCAGAAGGCAACACAACACACAAAAGGCACTACACAGTCTCACCTGAGATAATTATTATGGGTGGCTGCAAAGCTCAGGTGCTTGGATCCTAGGAATGAGTGGGTATTTGGGATTAAACTCTGTGATGTTCATTTTTTACTTTAAAATTCAACTTATATTGAATATCCTGTCATTCTTATTCATGCATGTAAAATAACAGATCTAAGTAGTCATTCACACATTTTTTTAACATCTAATCATTGATAGTAAAGGAAATACACAATATTCAATCACATAACACATGATATACTATGTTTCACCCCTTCTAGGATACACCCACACAGATTTTTCTGCTCTTCTCTTTTATTATGGTGTTTCCAAAACTACAATGCCATGCGCATTACAAATCTCCATCAAACGAGTCGAGATATACAATGAGGCGGACTAGATCACACCAGGATCCTCAGCCTATGATATAATCCTCAATATCTACCTTATTTCCCCTCCTCATCTCAACAACTTACAAAACAGATTGTATTTACAATCATTATGGTTCTCTCTCATCAAACCAGAGCATTAAGAAACAAAAATTATTGAACAATGTTCGAACCCTGACCTAGACCTCCTAGGTACCTACTTATACATGTTTTTGGCTTACCGACCATTACATATTCTTACCAAAAACCTAACCCTATCATGGCTAGGTATTTTTTTATGCGCACCTCACATGCTTTCCTCTTCGACATGCATGTCTATCTTGCATGTGCTACTTTTCCTGCATGTGCATCTGCCTTACACATGCTTCTTTTCCCCAAAACTAGGCCTGCACCCAACACCATATCTAGATTCATTTATTATAGTCTATTTGGATGATATGATAGCTTATAGTGCTACCTATGAGGAGCACATCTCACATCTCAGGCAGGTGTTAGAGACTCTAAAGAAGCACCAACTGTTGGCTAACCTCAAGAAATGTGAGTTTGCATAACAATATTTGGGGTATGTGATCGGTGGAGGGGTTCTCATGATAGATCCCACAAAGATAAAGGACATCATGAAATGGCTAGTTCCCACAAATTTCACTAAATTTATGATTTTTTTTGGGGCAACATAGTACTTGCAGAATTTCATAGCTTCATTTTCAACAGTAGCTACACCACTCCACGCTATAACATCAAGTGGTAAGATTTTCCAGTGGGGGAAGAATAAGTAGAATGCTTTGATGAGTTGAAAAGAAAGACCAGTCAAGCACCAATTATCACATTACCAAACTTGCAAAATACTTTTGAAGTGGAGAAATATGCAAGTGGGTATGCCATGGGAGAAATTTTGATGCAAGGAGGAAGGCCTGTATGCTATCATTGTGAAACATTTCATGGGGCAGTTCTCAACTACCCTACCTATGAAAAGGAACTCTATGCCCTAGTTTAAGCTATCAATAAGTGGAAGAACTATTTGATGGGAAAGGAGACTATCATCCACACATGTCACTAGAAACTAAAGTATTTGTAGGCCCAAAGTAAGGTACAACAAACCAAACATTACAAGTGGATAGGTTTTTTACAACAATTTCATCTATTCGTACAAGAAGGGAAACACAAACATGTTGGAAAACATGCTTTCAAGGCCACCCACATCCAAGATTACATCTTTGGGAACTCTGATGCACATGGAGCCTTTTACCCATGATGCATATAGAGAGGTATACACAGAAGATGAGAACTTCAAGGAGGTGTTTCAATAGCTATATGGAAAAATTCATATATAATAAGGTCACATCAAGGTTAAATATCATTTGCAGTATCAATTACTCTACAATCTCTACAAGCTTTGAGTCCCTAAAGGTGAATGGATATAGCTTATCAAAGAGGCTCACACCCCCAAGGTTGCAGGACATTTTTGTTTTGGGAAGAAAATTTCCAACTTACAAAGGCATGTGTATTGATCCAAAATGAAAAAATATGTAGCATGGTATATTAGAGGATGTATAATTTATTGTAACAACAAGCTCAGTAAGAGGAAACAATGTCTATACCATCCCTTACCTATACCACTCAACCTTGAGAAAGCATTTCCATGTATTTTGTGGGAGGTTTACCAACAACCTGGAAGGGGCATGCCTATCTATTTGTGGTAGTTGACATGTTCAACAAGATGTGTATTCTCATGCATTGTAAAAATACCACCAAAGGAAAAGAAGCAGAAAACATTTTCTTTGAATAGGTCTGGGTGCACTTTGGGATACCAAGGAGCATCATCTTAGATAGGGATACCAGATTTCTCAGTACATTTTGCACTGCATTGTGGGAGAATATGGACACTAAGTTGAAGAGATCTACAACATTCAATCCACAGATAGATGGGGAGGCATAAATAGTCAACAGGACTTTGGTGTAACTTTTGAGGGGTTACAATCATAAACATACAAATACATGAGATGAAAATATAATATACATACAACACTCTTATAACATACCATTCCACATTTCTACTGGCAATTCACCTTTTGAAACTTCCTTTGGATATTTTCCACCTTCACGGTCCTTGGATGTTGTATATGGACAACAAGGAGGATTGAGGGAGGACCTCACAAGAGATGCATCAAGAGAAAAAAAAATTGTTGAGAATATTAGACAAATCCATTTGCAAGTACAAGAGACATTGAATACGTCACAAGAAAAATACACAACCAAACATGATCAACAAAAAACCGAGAAGTCATTCAAAGTGGGAGACAAAGTTTGGTTACAAATGAACAAGGAAAGACTACATGGTCTTGGTAAGAAGATCAAGGCTATGTGGAATGTGCATTTTGAGATATTGGAGAAGGTGGGAGATGATGCTTACAAACTCACTCTACCTCCATACATGCACATTAATTCAATAGTGAACGTGGAGAATCTCAAAATCTATGAGCCTTCCATGTTGGATCGGGAGAGGAGTGGGTCCAATCTTCGATAGAGGACTTAGAACCAGATGCCCAGGTAGAGTTATCTGAGGACACAATTTTGTAGAATCAGTCCAGAACTAAAATATAAGGGTAGAATGATATTTGACAGATTGGGTTGAAAGGACAACTTCCAAGAAAAGCAAAGTGGTACTCCAGGGAGAAGGTACATGAAAAATTTCCTCACCTCATTTAGTAAATATTTTGGGGACCAAAATCCTCCCTAATTGGGGAGGTATGATCTATATTGGATAATTATATTATTTATCATCTATCTCGATTCTTTCAGACTTGAAAAAATTATAGGAATAATCTTCTAGGATCATTTTAATGGTAGGTCCTATTTTGGAAAGTTGGGGTTTGAAACCTTCCAGATTCATTTTGAGGAATCAAATGTCATTTTTTGGAATCAAAACTTTTCTATATTTATTTGGATCCATTGACGCTATTCTACACATCTATACCTTTCCAATGGTGCAAAAATAACATCAATTAGAGCTCGTATGCAAAAATTATGCCTCTCGCAAGTTAACCTACCATGTTGACCACCATGGTATGAGTGGATGCCACATTATCACCCATTGCTCATGCACATGGGGCTGGCCACATATGGACTTTTAATAAGATTCTAGAAGGTCCAAAACCTTATTACAATTGAGGGTTGATGACATTAAAACCCTACCCCTAGATGGCTATCGGGTAATGTTAAATATCGTGCCGCTAGGAGGAGAAGGGGTTCCATTATTTAGCATTGTATTTTGTTCCATATTTGAGTAGAGAACCTATGAGTGGTATTTTGAGAGAATAAGAGAGGAGGGAATATTCTATAGAAATCCTACATGCAGCAATGTCAAAGGCAACTCCATGAAGAGTGCCTCTTTCTTTGTACTTTCATTTGAAGAAAAGAGAGAAGAGCGACCTCACCTTCTAGTTGGGTTTCCCAGGTTATATGTTGTGTTTATTTGTGGATGGTGTGTGAGCATTTATTTATGTTCTCCATTTTTCATAATTCATATATTTCATACATTTCAAGCAGAAAACCAATAATTAAAGAATTTTAGATCTAAAGGAAATTAACCTTCAAAGTAAAGATTTCAATAATTTTTTAGATCTATTGTGACAAATTGTCCAGTGGAATATCCATGATAGTTTATAGATCATGAAGTCTAAGGAAACATCTTATCTTTTCTATTTTATTGTTGGTGAACTTAAAATTATTTAATGTTTTGTCAAACACCTATCTCACACAAATCCTAAGGTATGCAATATAATTCTTCATGCATGAACACCATTTTTTTCTTTCTATTTTTAGTGTTAATTTTATAAAGGGTGTAATATTGATGAATATTCATTACAATATTTTTTATTAATTTTGTATATTGTTAGGTGATATTCTCCTACCACCATCAAATAATTTACCTCACACATATCGAGAATTGTCTCTCATTATGAAAAATTTAGGGATTGATTATGAATCCATTGATGCGATTCCTAATTACCATATTATATATTATGGAAAACATGCAACAAAGTTATAATTCCCTCATTGTGGAATTAGTAGATATCGAACCAATCAAGTAAAAAATAAGGTTCCTTTCAAGGTTGTTCATGATATTCCCATAATTCCATGCTTCCAACGATTGTTCATGTGCCAAAACATAACATAATTTATGGATTACCATGCACATAATAGAAGTGAAGACGGTGTTATGCGAATCCTACAGATGGTAGCACATTTAGGGACATCGAGGAAGGATGGTTAGTTTTTAAAGAAGAACCTCAAATGTTAGGATTTCATTAGTAGTGGATGTGTTAATTCATTTGGAGAGATGCGATCCATTTACTTAGTGTGGCCTATTTTTGTTATAAACAATAACATTCCTTCTTGGATATCAATAAAGAGGGAGAACACAATGTTGGCAATTGATTGTTCCAGGTATTTATTCAAAATAATGTTTTCAAGTAAATATAGTTTCCACTGTACTTTAGTTGTTTGTTATAGATTAATTTATTATATGGTCAAGGTAATAAAAATGTGTTACTTCAAATAATTAGGTAAGTACCAAGTTAAATATATGGATGCATTTATTGAGCCTCTTATTAATGAACTTCTAAAATTATTGGTTGGCATCAATATGTACACCACCTCCAAACTAGTAGGGAAAATACGATTTTAATTCCATGGAATACTTACATGGACAATTCATTATGCCCCAAGGCTAACACATTTTTATGGTAATTAGTAATAAAGTAATGCACTCTAACAATATTTACTTTTCTCAATTATTCATAAATTTTTTGAATAATTTCTTCATATACCAATGTTAACATAATTCCACATCTTGTATGTCTTCAAACAAAGGGTAAGTTGCATGTCCGATATATGGTCCTAGAATGATATCTCAATGTTCAATAAGTTTAGGAAAATAGATATTTGATGAGTACAAACACTTCCTCCCTAAGAACAATCAGTATCGAAAACTGAGAACTATATTTTTAATGGGAAGGAAGAGATTAGAAAAACCCCCAAAGAATGACGCATCAACTATGGAAATTGGAATATAATAAGAATCATCTAGGTAAGCAATTAGTTTCCATATCATATGTAACCACATTATATAGCTTGTTTTCAATTATTTTTAATATATATAATATTAATTATTTTTGATTTATGTTTCGTAAAGGTCATCAACAGATTAATGAGCTTCCATGAAGAATGAAATATACTCCATCCAATTCAGTAGGTTTCCCTACTATGAGCACCTACAAGTAGCTTATTTGTTTGATATAATGCATATCGGGAATAATGTTAGAATTTTTTTTATGGAGAATCTTAGATGGAAGGAGTAAAAAAGATAAAATCACCAAAGTTTGTAGTGACATTTAGGAATCCAATCATGTAATGGGAAATGTGATTCATTATTCTAGTGATGGAAAAACATACAATATTGCATGGCTACTTACAGAGCAGGAAAACAATGTTATAAAAGATGTCATTTAGAAAATAAAATTTCCCACTAGTTTTGATTCAAATATAAATAATATCTTAATGAAGAAAGGTGAATTTGGTGGGGTAAAATCTCACGATTGACATACCTTTATTAAAGTATTTTGGTAATTTTTATTTTATTTTATTTATTTATTATTATTATTATAGAAATTGCGTATTGTTTTGAATTTTGAAAAAAATAATGAGTCCTTTTGTATTTCAATATGTTCTATGTCTATCTCTCCTAGATAGTTTTGATAACATAAAACATGTTATATATGATCTCAACAAGTACATGAGGTAAGTTGTCACAATTTTTAATTGAAAGGATAAGTACTACAAAATTGACATATATGTGAATTACTTGCATTGTATGCATAACATTTATTATTATTTTGAATCATGTATTAACTTGCATCGACATGTGTAGGTAGTTATCATCTAAATAAATCCAAAAGAAGATATAAGGTATTGGAATATATAAATTAAATGTATGAATTTCAAAATTATTTTCCTCAAACCTTTTTCAATGCACAAGAACACTACCTCATACACCAAGTTGAGGATATTGAAATTTGTGGACATGCACACACAAGGTCGATGTGGATGGTGGAGAGGTACTCGACGGCATTGAAATCTTGTTTTAGATAAATATCACATCCACAGGGCTCTATGGTTGAGGGCTATATGGCATATCAATCCATGGTGTATATTAATGAGTATCTTCCTCAATTAGCATCACTAGATATCAATGTGCCTCCCATTTGGGATGTTGATTCCAAGAACAAATATGAACATGAGGTTTTGTTGGAAAAAGGTAGAATGAGAAAAGTGAAAGGTATTCAAATAGTAGAGATAAACTATAAAAAATTATATTACATCTTATCAAGTTCATAATTATTTAATGTTACAAATTTTATTCATCCATCATTTATTAAGCTTTACTAGTACCTAATTATTCATTTTTATTATTTCATACGGGGGCTTAAGAGGGATGCACTACATTTATACATCACAAATAATCTTGACAAGATGAAGGTATTGATAGAATGATGTACAAAATTTCATGGTGAATTATTGTGGGATGAGGGTGGTGGAGTTGATTAGAAATTCTCATCGTTATTTTATTAATTGACAATATTGCATTTTTGAAAATATGGAACATATGTCCCATGTGAAATACCACAAGGCTATGTTGTGCAATGGTAGGAAATTTCGCATCAAATAATTGGATGCTAATAAGAAAACCTCTAATTCTGGGATAACTATAGTTTTTGATGTTACTAATGTTTCCTCTAGAACTGATAGGCGTTCATAAGTATATGAAAATAACTACTATGGATTGATGGAAGATATGATTGAGTTAGACTTCAAATCCTTTAAAGTAGTTCTCTTCAAGGTATGCGAGTACATGTTGCGAACACATGAATGTGATCCTAATAGAACCATTATTGAGCATGCTAATGGATTTAACATGATCAATATAAGGTTATTTGAGTTAGGTATCAAGCCTTGTGTCCTTCCAATTCAGTGTGAGCATGTCTTCTATTCTCAGGTGCCAAATAAAGTAGGTTGGTCATATGTTAGGTATGATCCAAGAGGAAGGATTCTAAAGTATATTGTACTAGAAGAAGATGATAATGAAGAAAATGAACAAGATGTTGTAGAGGAGCATGTATAAGTGTCAGATGAAGAAGTTGAAGATGATGCATATCAAGAGAAGGTAGACAATATAGAAAAAGAATTTGAAGATGATGCATATTAGGAGTAGGTAGATGTGTCAGATGAATAAATTGAAGAAGTTGATGATGATGTTGTTATGTCCAATCCTTTATGTAGCGATTCAGATCTTGAAGATTTTGATTTTGGTTTAGTCGATGAAAAACAAGAAGAGTAATGGATATATTGAATTGTTGAAATGTTGGAGGTGATTATATTTTTTCTATATTTTATGCTATTTTCTATGTAATTGGTTGATATTACGTTAATTTCATTTCTTTTGCACTAGATAGATTGGGTATGGGGAACTAAGAGTGAGGTGAGGGGAACGAGAAACATGAATTTCCACCTTCATGTGGTTGGGATTGTTCAATAGAGAATAAATTATTCTTGAAAGCGAGAGAATCTCTTCTAGATTTTTCATTATAAAAGATGCATGACTTGCATAGATTCATGCAATTGGATTCAATCTGGCCTTGTTTGGATTTTTTTGAGAACCCAATATTTTGTCCTTTGGGGAGGATGTCTTTGAATTATTTTTGAGTTTTGTAAATCTCCCATATCAATAAGTTATTTTTCTAGGTTGATCAAGTTAGAATCCATGAGATGCAAGCATAGTTTGAAAAAATTTGAACGTTGGCTCCTTTCATTGGTCAAGTCTAGTAGGGGCTCATGTGAGGCATGTCTTGCATAAATTATAAAATAATTTGTGTTCACTTTCCAGAAAATACAATGGTTGATTAACCTTGTATTAATCTGCATGTTTAACACAAAGAATTGTTAGTAATACCCCAACAAAGGTCTCAAATGCATATGTGGTGCTTTGAGGTATTATTAATTTGGATATGTAACTACATTTTATCACTTTCTCTAAAGTGTTGGGAAACATATTGTTTATTGTGTAGTAGTTTGTAATTGTTGGATGTCTATTCTAAGATGTCACACACTTGTTTCTAAATGAATTGAGTCTAAAGTCAACCCACACACATGCAAAAGAAATGCTAGTTTTGTGTGATGTTGCATTTTCCTTTTGAGTTGATGGCACTAGAATATCCATCTTGGAAAACAAATCCACCTTAATGAAAATGTTACCAAACCAATGCTCTAGTCATGACTACATGTATCCAAACTAAGTATCAAAAGTGCATTGACTAGTGGTAAAATTAAAAAAATTGCAATAGGATTATTGGTGTTAATATTTCACTAAATGAAACTATTACAAATAAGTATTACTTATCCACTTAATTTTCCTTGCACTTTGAAACTTACGCTAGGGTTTTACAAATAAAAAATAAACACAATCATCATATATTAACACTTTCTCCTTAACCAAAATATTGCATTTCCTTTGCCACACCATTTGGAATACATCAGACAATTCATAGTCATATGTTGAGTAGTTACTGATGGAATCATTGAACATCTCACAATGGTGAAAAATTGCACTTTGTTGTGATGATTAAATGAGGGGCTTATACACCCAACATCATCAATAAGGTGTATAAATGTTGTTAATGAATTAACGAGTCTAATTTTATCACCGACCATGCACTGAAAGGTCTAGAACACATATACTTGGATCTAGAGTCCAAATAAATATTGCACACGTCACCCCAACCTGCCAACCATAGAACTCAACTAAAGAATACAAGGATGCATAAAGGAGAAACAATTCAAGAATATTTCTCCAGAATCTCAGAATTCAAAGAACAATTAGAAGTGATTGGAGATACCATAGATGAAGACGAACTCATAATGATGACCCTAAATGGTCTCACAAGACCTTGGGATGCATTCATCCAAACGATATGTGCCAGAACGAAGAAACTAAATTTTGATAGTCTATGGGAAGAATGCATCCAAGAAGAAACAAGAGTAGATAACCGTGAAGNAACATAAACCGGAAGATGAATCTAAGAACTCAACTAAAGAATACAAGGATGCAGAAAGGAGAAACGATTCAGGAATATTTCTCCAGAATATCTCAATTCAAAGAACAACTATAAGCAATTGAAGATACTATAGACGAAGATGAACTTGTGATGACAGCCCTAAATGGTCTCACAAGACCTTGGGATGCATTCATCCAAACGATTTGTGCCAGAACAGAGAAACTATTGTTTGATGGTTTATGGGAAGAATGCATCCAAGAAGAAACAAGAGTAGATAACCGTGAAGCGCTACTGGCAAGAGATGATGATCAAGCCCTAGCTACTCACACCAAAAGAGGAAGGAAGAAACCCTACTTCCAAAAGGAGACTCATAAAGAGCCTCAACCGCCAAACAAATTCAATAATAATGAATCTCATCCAAGGAGATTTCAGAAGAAAGGACAGCGAAGAAATTTCACCTCTAGTTAAGAGGTTTCCTGTATCTTAACCCTGTGAATATTCAGCCTTAGGGCTGTTATGAAATTCAAACAAAACAGCAGCAAAAATGGACAATATTTCAACTCTTAACAACCCCAATCCACAAGGTAATTCAAGAGATAAGATACCAAAGTGTGCCAATAAGTTTCAGTCCTCTAGGGCAATCTTATCATGCATATAACAGATCTGAAAATCACTAATAATAAACGTAAATACAGCAGAAAATCTGCCCTATTGTCTTCAATATAAATGCTAAATCACTTAACAATTGCAGCCTGAACTTATGTCAAATCAGCAAGACATATAAGTGCTGGAAATTACAAAACCATGAAGAAACAGATGGCTGAAAATAAAATCTGCAATTAAACAAGTATTGGACAGCTGAAAACTTCATTAATACACATAAAGATGAAGTTCATGTACATAGCATAACCTTATCCCTGTTAAAAACGGATCTCAAACACTTGGCCAACACAAGATTTCAACCTCCTCTAGTTATTCACCAATAAAGCTATGGAACCACATGCATTTACTGTAACTATGAGCAGAAATACAAGAGACTAAGCAATCTGAAAATACAGCAGCGGAAATATAAATGAACAGCAGCATATTTACCACATTTGACACATTGAATTTCTGGGCAATGCCCCTGGAAAAAACCCACAAGGGGAAAACCAGG
>JASDQU010373182.1:23690-36812 GCA_032191745.1 Picea mariana
AAGGTGGTAGTTCATAGCCAAGCCAAAGGAGGAGGGGGATTGGGGTTTTAAGGACATACACTCCTTTGGAAAATTGTTGGTGGCAAAAAGCTTATGGAGCTTGACTCTAAGGAAAGTTTAGAGAAGAGGATTATAATGCAAAAATACATTGCCCCAAGTTCCCTTTTACACTAGATCAAGAATCCTTAGAAGACTATAACAAAAACATCTAATCAATGGAAAGATTTGTTGTTGGCCTTCCTAATTACCGGGGAGCCTCTTTCATGGAAGGTAGGGAATGGGGACTAGGTGAGGATTGGGGTAGATTCTATTATGGGGTGTGAGGTCAAATTTTCTAAGGCATGAGCTGATAACCATTTACGAGGTAAAGGTATTTTCATGTTATCCCATATTACACTATATTCCTTCACTACTAATGTTTGGCATTAGGGCTAGAGGATTGCCCAATCACTTGATTTAAAAGGAGTTGGGGCTAATAGTTGGACTTTATTCCTAAATGAATTTAAAAATGCACATGTTAAGTTAAAGGGTGAACCAAATTGTTTGGTACGGGCCAAAACATGGCATTTGGTACACATGCTACTAGAATAGGATACAATGTATTATTTTCTTATGATGCTCAAGGAAGAAGCTAGTGGTGGACAATGATTTGGAAGATCAATGCCCTAAAGAAGAAAATGATTTTTCTCTAGATGTCATTGAGGAGTAAGATTATGACTTGGGATATGTTGTAGAAGAGAATTAGGTTGGGGCCTAGCATTCATGTCTTGTGTAGGAAAGCAACTAAAACTATTTCCCATCTAGTTATTCCTTGCCCTTTTTCCTAGCAACTGTGGAAATATGTGGAATAATGGACAAGACTCTCCAATCCATGGGTAGGGATTGATGTGGATTCATGTTTAAAGACATGGTTTCTTTGAAAGGAGCCAAAGGAGTTTAGAGATATCCCATGCCTTATTTTATGGGGCATCTCACTAGCTTGAAATGCACAACTTTTTGATGGTAAACATGTTCCTAACTTTCAAGTGCTCTCTAAGGTCTGTGCTCTATTTCAATGTTGTCAAATATGTGTGAAAGTAAAGCCTCCAAGGTTGGCGAGGGAGCTTTTTATTGATAAGATTGTGTCATTGGGCTTCTTTAATGGAGCCAATCAAGGCCCTAGTGGTTTTGGCAATGTTGGTGGAATGTTTTTTTTATTTCTAATAATCATTTCTTCAAGTTTAAAGTTGGTTTGGGCATCGGTTCTAACAATATGTTGAGATGATGGCTTTGTGATTCCTCCTAAAATTAGCCTTAGAGATTGGAGTTTGATAGTTCCAAGTATTTTGGGAATCGTCTTTGGTTATTAGATGAATGATTGGTGAAATTCAAATTCACAATGTGATCCTGCAATCCCTCGTAGATTAGTTAGAGGAAGTTTTTGGTCACTTTGATTAGATCTCTTTTGGTCATGTGTGCTAAGAATTGAATACATAAGCATATATGTTGTCTAAAGAGGGTTTTCAGTTAGAGACCAATTTATTACTTCTCAAGGAGCATGCGGATGAAGCCTTGACAATGTTAAGGCAATATTTTAAAATCTTTTGTCTTTTATGTTTATTAGTTTGACAAATAAATTAAATATATCTTTAATGATATAGTTTCAAAATTTTGAAAGTGAATAAATTGATTCTCATAAATAAGTTTAATGTGACATTCTAGAAAATTTTTGGACCTTAAGTGATTCATAGAGCTTGTGGTGTCTTCTTCCATACAATGTTTTTTTACAATACATCAAGCACATGATAAATGTGATTTTCATTTTAACTATAATAAAAATTACAAACCAAAATCTTATTATTAAAAACCAACCACCTAAAATTTTTCCCTTTTAAAAAACATTTCAATTTCCACAAACATTAATATTATATATATATATATATAATATTAATGCTTGTGGAAATTGAAATGTCCTTAAGGGAAAAAGTCAAAGTCAATAAAATATGATCAAAATCTTATTATTAAGTAGAAACCACGCACCCACATAAAGATTCTCCCTTGAAGAGATATTTTGGTTTCATATATATAATTAATTAATTAATTGTTAAGAACCCACCACATAAAGATTCTCCCCTTGAGGGGACATTTTAGTTTCCCTATATATATGCGATCTTTTTAACACCCAAATATGTATGTATTGGTTTTTTTTTCTTGTCATTTATCGATTAATAAATTTGTGCTAACATGATTTTTTTTAGTTTCCAATCCTCTTTAGCTTATCATCAAGACCTCTAGGAATACTTGAAATTTAACATCAACTTGCTATTTAATAAATATGATTTATTTAATGATTTTATTTTTGTGATATTTTGTTAAATGCATATGTTATTGATAATAAATAATGAAATATATTATGTTTAATATGTTATTGATAATAAATAATGAAATATATTATGTTTAATATGTTATTGATAATAAATAATGAAATATATTATGTTAAAAGTTTTATAAAAGGTTTTATAACTTTAAACTATTTTCTTCGTTTATTTTTTTAATATCTTATTTTTGTAATTGTTATCTCTAATGTGTTTGCGTCAAATCACATTTTTATAATTCAATAATATATGATAAAGTTATTGTTAAATAGGTAATGCTTACATCATCATATTCAAAATTAGTTTATTAAATTTAAAAAAAAAAAATTAATATTTGAAAAACATATCAACATCAATAAAATTTTGATAATAAAATGACATTTTATATATATATATATATATATATATATATATATATAATTTTCAAATTCAATCATAACACATATCCTTATAAATTTTAGTTTTATGTTTATTACATAACTTTGTTAAAACCATTAAACTTTTATACATAGATAGACCTTAAACTTAATTTGAATGTGGATTACTTTATGGTGGTTGAGTGTATGTGGATTACTTTATGGTGGTTGAGTGTAGCCTCGTTCAATCAAATGGTCTTCGTAAGAAGCATGCGCATGGAAATTATGGAGGATTAGAAGAGCGTTTACACTTGCGGAAGTAAAGCCTTCCAACAAAGTGGGGGAGAGTTTACTCACGAAGCGTTTTTGTTGTGTATGTAGGGTGATTGACTTTTGTTATAAAATTTGATTTATCAGTGATATAATATGTAAATGTATGTTATCATGAGCTTCCAAGTGGGTTGAGGGGTAGTAAAAGCGTATATTCGGATAGTTCCAATTCATATAGTTCCAATTCATATAGAAAATAGAAAATAAATATTTTAAATTTTTATATTATTAATTATTTTTATTAATAAAATTATATATATATATTTTGTTTGTTAATGTGGTCGAACCTGTTGGTATTGGGATTAACTTGTGGCTTGAAAAACCATGACTCAGGGGCATCTAAGCTGTCAAAATCATTCGGGGATCGCACCGGGCCTAAGCCACACGATTTTTTGTCCCCGCAGGTTTCTAACCGGTGACTTTTCAACATGGAATAGCTTAACAACACACTCCGTCACCAACTGTCCTACACTTCGAAAACATTAATAAAATTATATCAATAAAATATTTTTTTTTTAATAAAATAAATAAATAAAAATTAATTTTAAATTGAATTATGTTTTTTTAAAGATATATATTTTTTTTGTTTGTTAATTTGTGCGGGACCTGTTGGCTCGCGATTAACCTGTGGCTTGAGAAACCGCGACTCAGGGGCATCTAAGCCATCAAAATCACCCGGGGATCGCACCCGGCCTGAGCCACACCAACCCTGGTTGGATTTTTTGTCCCCGCAAGTTTCGAACCGGTGACTTTAACATCACGGAGTGGCTTAACAACACACTCCGTCACCAACTGTCCTACACCTCGGGGACTATTTTTTTTTAAAATATTAAAGAGGAGGACATGAATCAATTTTTAACATCTTTTAGTTAGTCAATTTTTTTCATTTTATTAAGGATAACTGGTTTTCTCATTTTATAAATATGAAATTCAATATTCTTTTCTAGTATAAAAGCTTGTTATATCTATTCAAAATGTTGAATGTTTTCAAACTTATAAACAGTTTACATAATTTTTTTTTCTCCAACATTATAATTAATTAACTGTGAAAATTTACATAATCAAATATTTTTTAGTAGTTAAATAATTCATTAAGTTCATTATAAAACAAAAGAGATTATTATTATAGAATATAAATAATAGTATTATTTTATAATTCAAAAGGAAAGAATTTTTAATAAAACATAAATATAATAACATAAGTATTTTTTTATAATTCAAAATGAAAGAGATTTTTATTTCGAACATATACAATAATTTTATTTTATTTTATAAACACTTTTTTTAATTATATAATAAAAAAAGGTAATATGAAGATTTTTAATTATTTTTTTATCTTAAAAATGTTTAGATAGCATTACAAATTATTATTATTATTTTTAATCATGGGAATCGGTATTACAAATTATTATTATTATTATTAATCATGGGAATTGGTAACTTGTAGGATATACCAAACACTTATGACTTAGCAAGGGTCGAGGCATCCTAAAGCTCACTGGAGTGGACCTCTATCTAAGGGATTGTTTACCCTTCTAGCCTTATCACAACAAGCCAACATGTCTAGTTTGAGGGAATTGAACCCAGGTGGAGAGGATAACAAACATGCTACCTAACCACCCGAGCCATGAACTTTTGACAACATTACAAATTATTATTTATAAAAACTATAAGATATATGTAGGTGGCAGGCGTGGGGGGTCCTCACTGATCTCAGCGGAAAAAATGAACTATCCTATGCATGGGGACTCATAATTTCCTTTAATAACTATTTTGAAGCATACACATTGCTACAAGGACTGAGAATGACATTGGATCATCATATTCATTCCCTCATAGTGGTAGGAGATTCAAACATCATCATCTAGTCAGTGAACAAAAAATCCCTTCTAGTTGATTACAAGCTTGCATCAATCTTAGCTCGAGCTTCTCAAGAGGCCATCACGTTTCAAAAAATATCATTTTTCTATGTCCTAAAGGAGAACAACAATGTCGTTGACTTTCTCGCTAATGAAGCTACTAGATTGAAAATGGGGGTTTTAAGGGCTAATGGTTCATTATCCTATCAAACTATACCCTAAGTGTTTCTCATGCATTCAATGGCATGTACCTCAAGTTTAATAAACCACATGTCAATCACGTGCTTGCCCCACCACCAAAGCATTGCACTAAACACAACGAAACCTGAGCCCCCCTCACACATCCTCAACCTGGTGGAGAATTAGAAATTTGAATGTGCATTGGTCTTATACCCCAATTAAGGTGGGATTGTGGAAATCCATTTTGAGAGGATTTGGAAGGCTCATGGGACACCTCCCTTCTTTGTTAGTTGTTTCCAATATTATGCAACAATGCTCTCTAGGCTAGCCCTTTATATCATGTTGGTGAATTTGAAGTTTGTTCGCCTTCTATTTTGTTTGTTTGCAGTCTTTGGTTTTGAGATTTTGCTGAGCCAATGTGCTTGGTGTTTTGATTTATTTGCTTGGGTCACCTCAAGGAAGATTATCTGGTTTTGGGTGGATTGTCTCTTTTGGAATGATGCCGCTCAGTATGAAAATTTGACATTTGGTTCTCATAATTTAGAACTATAGACCCAATGTGCTTGTCGTTTTGATTTCTTTGGCTGGGTAACTTTGAGGAAGGCACTTTGGTCTTGGGTGGACTGTATATTTTGGAATGTTTCTCTATATGAAAATCACATGTCCAGATCTTAGAAATTGGGATTAGGTTGGGTATCATGGTCTTTAGGTTAGTATCCCCATAGTCTGTGCTGGTTTGGCTAAGGATATATTGGGTTTGGCATTGTGTTTTTGTTGTTTTAGTGGGATTTAGTATTTCATTTAAAAAAGGATCATTGTGTTTGTAACTGCACATATGGATTCAAGAGATCTACAAGAGATCAAAAGAGTTTTAAGAACACATGAGGAATTGATACAGGGTAACAAGACTTCCATATTCATTGTTACAGCCAAAGTGCATGACAATGAACAACATATAATTTACCAAATTGTTTTTATCACGGGTTCTTTGGTTCAATTAAAGTAGCAAATTGTTATCCTTTAGGTTGAATGTGGATTGATAAGGAATATGGTTGTCAACTTGAATAAATATGTTTATTATGGGGCATCCAATTAGAGGACCTCTGTTAATTCAAGTCATGGAGAACCAAAAGAGGAGGAAATGATGCACCAACTCCAACTCTTTGAGGATATGGAGATAGGAGAACAAGAGTGTGTGCCAACCAACATGGGCCTAGAAGAGGCCACAAGCCACCATATCTTTTGATATGACTATGTTTTTTAAAGTTATTAGCATATTAAGTACTTTTTATAAAATCTATAATAATAATAAATATCGAGAATATTTTCCAATAGACATATGTAAAATTTGTATTTTGATCTGGAACTCTTTATCTTGTTTGAAACTTGAAAACATATAGTATGATGTAATAGTATTGTTTAACACAATTATGACCTTTTATTAATAAAAAAATTCTCAATTTCAATTAAAAGCAAAAAGACTTTTAGATATACTTATAAGTATTTGTATTTTTTATGACCACTTCAATGCTTTCTGCAGGTTACAATTATGACCACTTCAATGCTTTCTGCAGGTTCCAGTTTTAGAAAACAATTATACAGGTTGGTTTGATGGAGCGACGACCGACGCTTTCCAACGGGTCTCAAAGTGGAGTTGGAGGGTTGATCAAATTTGCACAAAACTTCTATTACAAATGGACTCTCAACTGTGGCCAAGACACCAATACCAGCGCAGAACTTTTGGGTTCCTGGGCCACTTTATTCTTGGCTTCCAGACTCCACATTGAAGTCCTTCAAGTTCTTGGGGATTCCAGAATCATTATTGAGTGATTGAACAACAGGGGAGATCTACAAGCTATATCTCTCTTGGCCTGGAAGGACCGAATTAGACTACTACAACCCACCTTTAAAAAGATCAGTTACAAACATATATATCGCGAGCACATCAAAACCGTTGACCATCTTTCAAAAATAGCACTTCAGAAAAAAATGGGAATCCTATCATACAACTATTGGATAGATGGACATGAAGGTCCCCCACTCTTTCAAACACTATTTTAAGATCAACCTTCCTTTCTCCATTCTCATCAGCCCACATCTTTTTGATAAGTTATTCGACTTATTTTTCTGATCACTAGATTATCTTTCTCCTTGCTTTTTCATTTTAAAAGACTGAAACAATCAACAGAGATATCTCACTTTCTTTATCTTATGCAAACTTCTTATAGCTGCAAATGCAACTCACTGTATTGAAAACAAAATTATATTGATATATAATTTGAGAAATTTTCCGATTAAAAAAGCTATGTATTTTGTCCCCACTACTCACCAAAGCAAGTAATAAAAACGCAATAGATAGCCAAACACATATATAATTGGATTTGGCTATGGTGTAGTATTTTTCATCCTCTTTAAATATCATATAACTGAATTTGTTGTGAGGGCTTGTTATTTTACTACATTCATTGCTATTAATAATAAGGTCATGCAATATTATAATTTTATTAATAATAATGTCGTGCAATATTATATATATTTTCAAATGAGATGGTTGGTAAATCTGTTAGATGAATTGAATAGTTCACATCGACAACAAGGATATGTTTCAAAACAACTTAGTCCCTGCATAGTACATTGTAAACCATTGTCCTAGTACAATGTGCATGCATTTCGACGTTTCGATTGAGAGAATAAAAAACTAAAAAAAACATAACTAATTAGTGGACAAGTGGTATTCATATTCTATAAATCTAAGTTTTAAAAAACTAAGTGAAATTGTTCTTTGTATATTTAAGAAAATTAAATTGAAAGTTGCTATGTGTATATTGTAAATAGTTGGTACGAGTTATTGGTATCGTGTTTATGCATTTCAGATGGATCGATTGAGAGAGCATTGAAATAAGGTTCAATATTATAAGTGGGAGTCATATTCTATAAATCAATTTTTTAAAAACTAAGAGACAATTGCTCTGTGTATATTGTAAAAAGTTGGTCTGAGTTATTGGTATCATGTGCATGCATTTCAGACGGATCTATTCAGAGAGAATTGACATTTGCTCTGTGTATGTATATTGTAAATAGTTGGTCTGAGTTATTGGTATCACGTGCATGCATTTCAGACATATCTATTCAGAGAGAATTGAAATAAAGTTCAATATTAATGTGATTTTGTAAGAAGTAAAATTCAACATTAATGTTATTTTGTGATTTTGTAAGGTAAGAATGAAAATTTTAGAAAGTTAATTAACTAGTTAAATGATTTAATTATCTTAATATTAAGTGTATATGACAAAGTAATATTTTTTTATATTAGTGGTTCATCTATGATTCCCTAGCAATCATATACTATTTATAGTTACAATTATTATTCATTCATAATTGAATTATATTTATTGTTCTTTCACAATATAATATCTCTATTTATATGCATCTTTGATTCTAATATCAAGGATCACATGGTTTAATTATATAGTTCTATTATTGTTCATCCAGATACGATCTCATTGCTCTTTGATTCTAATATCAAGGATCACATGGTTTAATTATATAGTTCTATCATTGTTCATCCAGATACGATCTCATTGCTCTTTGATTATAATATCAAGGATCCACATGGTTTGATTATATAGTTTTATCATTACTACAGTCGACTACTATCTCATTGTAGCCAAATATAAAGGTCCATGCTTTATTAGTCTATGCATCGTCATCACGATCAACTTCTGTTCAAGAAAAAATGTCGTTGAGTGACAATCGACATCAACAATAACTTGAGTTGGCATTTGGGGAGAATTTGCTTGCAGGATCATGTGATTGCCTCACCCGAAATTTGGAGAGATTGTTGTTAGAATTGTAAATGCGAAAAACACAATTCACATATGATAATTAACAATCACACATATAATAGACATAGGGATTTCACGTGGTTCACCTAAACGTTGGGCTACGTCCATGAAGCATAGGCATTGGTTGTCTTATTATTCAAATCATGGAGATTACAACTAACTTGCAAGTTCTCACTCTCTCTCTCTCTCTCTCTTTTTTTACCTCTACGGGCTTACATGTATTTATATACATTTACAAGAAACTGATTATTAAATGCAATCCCTATCCATATTCTAACTTGGTCTATTTAGTTGCAACCAACGCAGAATAATAGGATCCAAATCCATCATTAGAGGAATTCGTTGTCACCAAATCCCAACAATCTCCACCTTGAAAACAATTAACCTGATACCTTGCTCCTTCATTTTGTTCATCACCTTTTCTGCAAGCCAAGAGAAGCCAAGCACCACTGCATCTTCTCTAATAAAATTGGTTTCATGATCTCGCCTATGTGACTTGCACGAGTTTGGATTTCTTGAGGGGTCACTCCACCTCCAACATGTCTTCCACAACTGTGTTGTGAGACATATTTAGTGATAGATGTCCTTCTATACAAGACACCTGTATTACAATATACATTACAATTATCACAGACTATCTCAGTGTAACCATTATAGGTGACATTTGTGCTTCTCAAATGCCGAAGCACCCATTTCACTGCAACACCCGAATCTATCATGTATCTGACAACATCATTAGCATGTGAAACATCTGGTCTTAACCATTTCATCACATACAACAGACCTCCTACTAAACTTACATGAGACATAACTGTCAAATACCCACTACGGAAATCAAAATTTTTCGCCGAATTCTCGAGGATCAGAATCCCTGAAATACCTACGGGGGTCTAGCGTAGGCTAGTTCCTTCCTTGTCCACCTCCATGTGATTGTGGGTCATGACCACAGGCTGAACAAGTATGGCATCCTTTCGCTCTTTGCGACTCAGTGCTACCAGAGTGTCGAGTCTTTCGACACTGCAAACCCTGACACAACGAAGCGTCGAACCCCGAAAGGGCTAGCGAGTACAAGTTTCCTATTTGGGTCTTGTCCTCGTGACCTCGTTCCGTGACCACACACTTAAACTGGCAAAGCCCTTACCGGCCTTTCACTATTCGGGAAATCAGGTTGCATGACTTCTTCCTTTCCCCTTCAAATCCCCGAAAACCATGAAGTCTCCCAAGTTTCCCTCCAAAGGGAGATCAACGGTTGTAAGCCTCCCCTGATCCAACGGTTTGGATCCTTCCGGGATTTCGGTGCCCGGGGGTTCGAGATGCAACGATCCCAAAAACTCATGTCATGCAAATCTCTGAATTTCGGTATGGGGATCCGTGTAGGAGATCAATGGTCCTTGATAGTGTGGATCCAGCGGTCCACGAGATTTCGAGACTTTCCCTGAACTCTGACCTCTCACCACGCGTCTCCCTTGATGGACGGTCTAGATTCCTTCGAGACTTCTCTTCTCTACTACAGAGCGCATCGGGGTTTCGGGTATCGGGATTTCGTGACTTGCGAAGACAAGGGTTCTTGCCCTTCAGTTTCTCAGATGCCGAAATGCCGAAACGTCGACCGACAACCACGTGTCCCTCCGATGGAAGGTGGCGAACTTCATCCAAGATCAATGGTCATGATCTTTTTGGGATGATCAATGGTCACGATCGAATCTCGTCTTTCCTTAATATCATTCACACCTCACGCTATTTCGGGGTTTCGGTGATCGGGATTTCACGACTTGCGAAGACAAGGGTTCTTGCCCTTTGGTTTCCCGGGTGCCGAAACATCGAAGCGTTTACCAGCAACCACATGTACTCTATAGATGGATAGTCCAGGTGCTTCCATGGGTCATGGGGTCTACGGTCCTGATTTCTTCATTCCTTGCAAGGGTAAAAAGGGTCGTGGCATTAATGCCTGCGACCCTTCCTCAGATCTAATAGTTGTTACCGACCTTGGATCCTCTGAAAGGATCTTGTCCATTAATCGAGACTTAGCCACACGCTGCCATTTCGGGAGTTCGGAAGTCGGGATTTCAGGACTTGCGAGCACAAGGGGAATATGCCCTTCGGTATTCCGGGTACCGAAATGCCGAAGTGCCGAACATGCTTCGATCAACAATTAGCCCCCCTGAGATATGCCTTGGCCAATATGATCGCTTCTCATAAGACCACAGTCTTATTCCCTTCGGGACTTATCAATACGAGAGCCCGACCTCTTGTCAATGGGACTCCCAAATTCTCTATTTTTGATTTCCCGAAGTGGGTGATCTCGCGACACGTGGCCTTCCTTAATCGGACGGTCCAGGTCTATTTCGAGACTTTTGCCCCTGTTCACAAGGGCTTAATCCGCATGCATCTCCTGACGGATCCAACGGATTTCAGTTTTTCTAACTAAGATCTGATGGTTCAGATCGGTCCAACGTTGTGCACTCTCCCACTACTCCCTAGACGTGGAAAAACCAATGGTCCAGATACTCTCACGGACTTTGGGGATCTACGGTCTCGATTTCTTCGCTACTCACGAAGATAAAGGAAAAGGGTTAAGGCATGTAACGCCCTCGTTTCTTCTTCCAACCTAACGGTTGCGAATGACCATAGATCTTCCGATGGGATCTCGTCCGTCGATCGATACTTATCCCTACGTTTCTATTTCAGGATTTCGAGGGGATCATTCTTCCTCGTACGGGGTTACTAAGACTTGCGCATTTGAATCCTTTTTCCAGGTTCTTGGTAAGCCTTCCAAGAAGGGGTATCTCTATGGAGAGATCTATTCCGGGTATTCCTGGGGATGAATAAGGACATATATTTCCCCAAAATAAGACTTGAAGTCCAAATTGATACAATATGCGTATACATACAAGTCTATCTATAATCATAAGCCATACATGGTCCTTCCAGTAAAAGCATGCAACCACCATTTCTGATCAAAACACCACACAAACAGTCTTGTACTGAAACCATTCACAATTTCACAGCTTATGAGCATAAATGTCATAATATACATTTCAAGATGCAAGAAGTAAAACACTTATCAGAAATAACACCAGATGTGATTGCAACTGCTAAGAGGGGTGCTCATTTCCACCCAATCGTAGGCTCAGCGACTCCCAACGGATTTACCACTAGCCACCCCCGAGCTGAGACCACGATGCTGCGAGACTGGGTCTTGGTTTTCCAGTGACTGAGAACGAGGGTTACTCTCCCTCTTCTCTGCTATCACTCACTCTGTATTCTCCAGAGTTCTTCTTCCTTCCCTCGCGTCTGTCCCTGATCACCCACACTTCCTTCCTTTTCTTTCTTTGGCGAGGTTGCGTGTGGCACGATTTTCCTCGCAATGGTCAGGTTTGAGGACTCTACGGATGGGCGGTTCACCCCCATCCCTCATTACTCATGAGGAGCCCTTTACCTACCAACCTGACGAGTCATTTAATTCAGGGCCAGCGAGCCGCTCTTGGTTCTCCGGGCCAGTGAAATCCAAATACGGTGTTGGTTTCGATGGAAGTTAACGCCACCATTCCAGGTGCCTTCCACCACCTTTCTCCAGCCATCGTGGTCTCTTTTTTCAGCATATCCCCTCTCAATAGTCCCGCAATATATATTCATAATATTATTCACATTCATCGACCTTTTTCACAAGGTCCATTGACATCACACATTCACATTTTGAGATTTCCACAATACTTGGCCAGTAGAGTTATTTTTAGAAACTGGGGGAAACAGGGTGCTACAATTCCCTCCCCCTTAAATCAACATCGTCCTCGATGTTCTTATCTATCAACATGACATTCATGTATAGAAGTAAACAAAATTGTATATGCCTATCTCATGGCATCCTCCATTTCCCATGTAGCCTCATCTGGGCCAAAATGTCTCCACTGCACCTTGACCTGTGCAATGGTTCGGTTTTGGAGCGAGGTTTCCTTTTTGTCCAGTATGCATTGAGGTTCTGGTAGAAATTCTCCCTCCAGTTCCACCTGGATCACAGACCAATCAATTATATGGTTAGCACCATGTACATATTTCTTCAATAATGAAACATGGAAAACATTATGTGCTTTTACTGTGGGAGGAAGTGCTAGCCTATAGGCTACAGGTCCCACTCTATCTAGAACCTCAAAGGGTCCACAATACCGAGGTGCCAACTTGGCACAAGCTCCCATTTTCA
>JASDQU010373182.1:38670-60308 GCA_032191745.1 Picea mariana
AACTTGCTAAGTACATTGTTCATCAAGCACATAAAAGTGGCAGGGGCATTGGTCAACCCAAATGGCACCACCACAAACTCATAGTGACCATACCTCGTTCAGAAGGTAGTTATATGGATGTCTTCACCCTTGATTCGGACTTGATAGTATCCCAACCTCAAATCAATCTTTGAGAAAATAGACGCACCCCCCAATTGATCGAATAGGTCATCGATCCTGGGTAAGGGGTACTTGTTCTTTATGGTTACCTTATTGAGTTTCCTATAATCTATACACAGTCTAAGGGTATCGTCCTTCTTTTTCACGAACAGGACAGGTGCTCCCCATGGAGACATGCTGGGCCGAATATAGCCCTTATCCATCATTTCTTTTAATTGCAACTTGAGTTCAACTAACTCAGGTGTGCTCATCCGGTATGGTGTCCTAGACATCGACACCGCTCACGGTGCGAGTTCTATCGAGAAGTCTATGTCCCTTCTCAGAGGTAGATCCGGTACCTCTTCCAAAAACACATCTATGTATTCTCTCAGGGTAGGGTGATCTTCAAGGCTTGGTTTGTCACCTTCAATTGTTGTCAGAACCTGTATTTCATATAGGGGACATCCCTTTCGGAAATACATTCTCATTTGCAGGGCTGATATTTGTCTCACCGAGACAGGTTTTTGGATTCCTTTAAGGGTTATTCTTCTCCCTTCTTTATTTACACACTCTAAGGTTTTATGGTAACAGTCTAGTCTGGCTTTATGGGCGGCTAGCCAGTCCATACCAATCAACAGATCATATGATACCAGGGGTAATATGTTAAGGGTTGCTTGGGTGGGGAATTC
The DNA here is from genome assembly GCA_032191745.1 of Picea mariana. Lineage (NCBI taxonomy): Eukaryota > Viridiplantae > Streptophyta > Pinopsida > Pinales > Pinaceae > Picea > Picea mariana. The sequence continues at coordinate 39,498 of JASDQU010373182.1, forward strand.
AACCAACATTAATTAGCAGGCTGGTATGACCTCTACTATCCTCCTTTTGGTGCCAGTGGCTAATTGTACCAACCATGGCTTGGTATGTTTTTGTGGCTGTAGTTTACACTTATCAACAGCTTTAGGGGCTATATAACTCATATTTGAACCAAGGTCAATTAAAACAGATAGTAGATGGTTGGAGATCATACCTTCTATTTCCACTACTGAAGCTTGGTTATTATCCAAGGAGGCATAAATTGTGGCACACTCTTGGCCACATCATTGATTGTGGTAGCTTCCTGAATGTTGTAAATCCTCCGACTATTCTGTTGTTGGTGTGGACAGTCTCTCAATAGATGTTCTTCCCCGCAACCCCAACATTTCAAAGGTTCTCTCTTTGGGTTATCAGTCTTCACTTATATGGGTCCAGAAGTTTTATTNTGCTGGTGCATACTCCAGGCTGGGAAGCTCATTCTTGGGTTCTTCTTATAGTTCTTAAATCCTAGGGATTTAATCCCCTTTTTCTGAAATCTTAAACTATTCTTCTGTTTCCATCCTTCGCAAGGTTCTGCTCGATGCCCAAACTATTCATGACAGTAGGTTGCCTCTCGAATAGTGCCTTCTAGAGTCTTTGGCTCATCAAATTCAATTCTATTCCGATAGTCCTTAGGTAGTCCACCGATGAAGCATTGCACCTTTGCTTTTTCTATCTTGATATAGGGTACATACCTCAACAAATCGAGGAATTTGTTGACATATTCTTCTATAGTGAGTTGTCCCAGTTTGAGTTCATAAAACTCTTTAGTCTTCTCATCGAAATATTTTTCTGATAGATACTTCTTCCGGAAGTACTTCTCAAACCGTTCCCGAGACAGGTCCTCTTCGCGAACCCCTTTCACATTCTTAAGGTCTTCCCACCAAATGGAAGCCTTTTTGTTCAAGTTGAAGGTGGCCACTCGGGCCTTCATATTTTCTGAAAAGTCATGGACTCTGAAATACTTCTTTAGTCCAAGCAGCCAGGCCTCTGCTTCCTCTCCCTTCTTTCATCAGACTCTTCATCTCTATTGTGGGAGCCCTCTCCCACCTCTTGGTGAGTCACCATTCTCTGCGTCTGTAAATTCCCGCGGCTGATCGTCCGCTTGGGTGAAAATACAAACGCTGGTTGTTAGTCAATAGTTAGATACATTTTTATAACCTGCGCAAAATTCATGACTCTTTCGCATGCATACACAGTCGAGTTTTCATTTCAAACTTTGACCTTTTTGAATTTAGAGGGTTAAGATAGAGGGTTACTCCTTTTAGGAGCGTTTTGAACGGAGCTTCTGCACAACTCGTTCATGAGCCCAAGCAGGCCGAGTGTTGCAACCATGCTCTGATACAAATTTGTCACATACCCACTACAAAAATCAAAATTTTTCGCTGAATTCTCGAGGATCAGAATCCTTGAAATACCTACGGGGGTCTAGCGTAGGCTAGTTCCTTCCTTGTCCACCTCCATGTGATCGTGGGTCACGACCACAGGCCGAACAAGTATGGCATCCTTTCGCTCTTCGCGACTCAGCGCTACCAGAGCGTCGAGTCTTTCGACTCCGCAAACCCTGACACAGCGAAGCGCCGAACCCTGAAAGGGCTAGCGAGTACAAGTTTCCTATTTGGGTCTTGTCCTCGTGACCTCGTTCCATGACCACACGCTTAAACCTAGCAAATCCCTTACCGGCCTTTCGTGATTCGGGAAATCGCGATGCATGACTTCTTCCTTTCCCCTTCAAATCCCCAAAAACCACGAAGTCTCCCAAGTTTCCCTCCAAAGGGAGATCAATGGCTATAAGCCTCCCCTGATCCGACGGTTTGGATCCTTCCGGGATTTCGGTACCCGGGGGTTCGAGATGCAACGATCCCAAAAACTCATGTCATGCAAATCTTCGAATTTCAGTATGGGGATCCATGTAGGAGATCAACGGTCCTTGATAGTGTGGATCCAATTGTCCACGAGATTTCGGGACTTTCCCTGAACTGTGACCACTCACCATGTGTCTCCCTTGATGGACGGTCCAGATTCCTTCGAGACTTCTCTTCTCTACTACAGAGCGCATCGGGGTTTTGGGTATCGGGATTTCGCGACCTGCGAAGACAAAGGTTCTTGCCCTTCAGTTTCCTGGATGCCGAAACACCGAAACGTCGACCGACAACCACGTGTCCCTCCGATGGACGACGACGACCTTCAGCCAAGATCAATGGTCGTGATCTTTTTGGGATGATCAACGGTCATGATCGAATCCTGGCTTTCCTTAATCTCATTCACACCTCACGCTATTTCGGGGTTTCGGTGATCGGGATTTCGCGACTTGCGAAGACAAGGGTTCTTTCCCTTTGGTTTCCCGGGTGTCGAAACACCGAAGCGTTTACCAGCATCCACGTGTACTCTATAGATGGACAGTCCAGGTGCTTCCATGGGTCATGGGGTCTACAGTCCTGATTTCTTCATTCCTTGCAAGGGTAAAAAGGGTTGTGGCATTAATGCCTGCATCCCTTCCTCAGATCTAACGATTGTTACCGACCTTGGATCCTCTGAAAGGATCTTGTCGATTAATTGAGACTTAGCCACACGCTACCATTTCGGGAGTTTGCAAGTCAAGATTTCGGGACTTGCGAGCACAAGGGGAATATGCCCTTCGGTATTCCAGGTACCGAAATGCTGAAGTGCTGAACAGGCTTCGATAAAAAATTAGCCCCCCTGAGATATGCCTTGGCCAATATGACCGCTTCTCATAAGACCACAGTCTTATTCCCTTCGGGACTTATCAATACGAGAGTCCGACCTCTTGTCAACGGGACTCCCGAATTCTCGATTTTCGATTTCCCGAAGTGAGTGATCTCGTGACATGTGGCCTTCCTTAATCGGACAATCCAGGTCTATTTCGAGACTTTCGCCCCTGTTCATGAGGGCTTAACCCTCATGCATCTCCTGACAGATCCAACGACTGTCGGGTTTTCTAACTAAGATCTGACGGTTCAGATCGGTCCAATGTTGTGCACTCTCCCACTGCTCCCTAGATGTGGAAAAACCAACGGTCCAGATACTCTCACGGACCTTGGGGATCTACGGTCCCGATTTCTTCGCTACTCACGAAGATAAAGGAAAAGGGTTAAGGCATGTAACGCCCTCGTTTCTTCTTCCAACCTAACGGTCATGAATGACCGCAGATCTTCCGACGGGATCTCGTCCGTCGATCGATACTTATCCCTACATTGCTATTTAAGGATTTCGAGGGGATCATTCTTCCTCGTACGGGGTTACTAAGACTTGCGCCTTCGAATCCTTTTTCCAGGTTCTTGGTAAGCCTTCCAAGAAGGGGTATCTCTGTGGAGAGATCTATTCTGGGTATTCCTGGGGACGAATAAGGACATAGATTTCCCCAAAAGAAGACTTGAAGTCTAAATTGATACAATATGCGTATATATACAAGTCTACTTATAATCATAAGCCATACGTGGTCCTTCCAGTAAAAGCATGCAACCACCATTTCTGATCAAAACACCACACATACAGTCTTGTACTTAAACCATTCACAATTTCATAGCTTATGAGCATAAATGTTAGAATATACATTTCAAGATGCAAGAAGTAAAACACTTATCAGAAATAACACCAGATGTGATTGCAATTGCTGAGAGGGGTGCTCGTTTCCACCCAACCGTGTGCTCAACGACTCCCAACGGATTTACCACTAGCCACCCCCAAGATGAGACCACGATGCTGCGAGACTGGGTCTCGGTTTTCCAGTGACCGAGAACGAGGGTTACTCTCCCTCTTCTCTGCTATCACTCACTCTGTATTCTCCAGAGTTCTTCTTCCTTCCCTCACGTTTGTCCCTGATTTCCCACACTTCCTGCCTTTTCTCTCTTCGGCGAGGTTGCATGTGGCACGATTTTCCTCGCAGTGGTCAAGTCTGAGGACTCTACGGATGGGCGGTTCACCCCCATCCCTCATTACTTATGAGGAGCCCTTTACCTACCAACCTAATGAGTCATTTAATTCGGGGCCAACGAGCCGCTCTTGGTTCTCCGGGCCAGTGAAGTCCAAATACGGTGTTGGTTTTGATGGAAGTTAACGCCACCATTCTAGGTGCCTTCCACCACCTTTCTCTAGCCATCGTGGTCTCTTTTTTCAGCATATCCCCTCTCAATAGTCCTGCAATATATATTCATAATATTATTCACATTCATCGACCTTTTTCACAAGGTCCATTCACATCACACATTCACATTTTGAGTTTGTCACAATACTTGGCCAGTATAGTTATTTTTACAAACTGGGGGAAATAGGGTGTTACAATAACCTTTTCTTCTTTATAGACATGACCTATGCTTGAAGAAAAATTATAATGGAAAGCAACAGGGATAAAAACTGGTTTTACAATTTTCATACTGAACTCCAAGCATAGCTTACCATTACCATCTCTGTATACTTCTATGCCCATACTTTGTTTTGCTGCTCCTTGATCCCTCATTTGAATTGTCCTGTCCACCTGAGTCATTTTCTTACTGATTTTATCCATGCTTCGGCTTGCATCGAGCATATCATCAACAAATAACATCAATATTGTGAATGCACGATAAACTGTATAGTCATTCCTACCCTTTGAAAAATTCTGACTCACTATGAAGGATTCAAAGCTCTTGCATATTTGCCTAGGTACCAATAGGCCATACAATGAATTTTCTAACATGCAACAAATTTATCGTTCTGATCTTGAATCGACCCTTTTGGTTGCTCCATACATACTATATCTCTGTCAATGATGACCTTGTGAGAAGTAGGATCCCACACACAACATACCTTTATACCACCATCATAACTTGCAGAGATATAAAACAAGCAGGAATTCATAAACAAAGATTTTAAGTCTGGAAATGATTTACTGCTTACCAGTACCTGCAAATATTTCTTGCTCTTATGACCTTGATGCTTCTGCCATAAAAAGGAAGATACATTTGTCACTTCAGATGCCACTTCAGTACTCCCTTCCATCTTATAAAGGTTATCAACCTTTGTTTCCTTCATCACTACTAAATTACCTTTCGACAATGTGAGTGCTCCACCTTGACCTGTATACTTATATCCACAAGAATCCAACACTCCTAATTAAATAAAATTTGATTTAATCTCGGGTACATATCTAACATCTGTTAATTCCCTAACAATACCATCGAACATCTTGATTCTAATACTGCCAACCCCAATAGTTTTACATGGAATACCATTTCCCATGAACACTACACCCTCATCAACAGATTGGTAAAAAATGAACCAATTTATATGTGAGCACATGTGGTGGGAAGCACCTGAATCTAACTCCCATTCTTCTTGATATTGTAAATTACTAGAAACAGATAAAACTTGAGTAGTCATACCTGAATTTGTTACAGCCAAATTTTCTTCCTTCGTAGAGTTTTCCTCATATTCCTTTATTTTCCAACAATCTTTCTTGAGATGTCTCGTTTTGCCACAGTACCAGCATTTTGCTTTACCCTTTCTGTGTCTTGACTTAGATCGAGAAAAACTTCTATCATTCTTCTCTTTAGTTCAACCTCTGACCATCATCGCCTCTGAAGTTGAGGTTTCTTTACTATATTTTTTGCTCATATCCTCAGCCAACAAAGCTCCCACAACAGAGTCATAATCTAAAACATTTGCTAAGCTAAAGCTCATAGAGGTGACTAGATTATCCCAAGACTCAGGCAACGAACACAATAGTGTAATAACCTTATCTTCATCTTCGAATTTAACTTCCATACTAGTCAATTGAACTATAAGGGTATTGAAGGTATTTAAATGGTCAACAACTTTAGTACCTTATTTCATCCGCAAACTGTACAACTGTTTCTTCAAGTAGATTATGCTCGTCAAGGACTTCATCATATATAGACTTTCCAACTTGCTCCATAAGCTTGATGTTGTATCCTCTCCTACGATATTAAATAGAACATCATCCACCAGACATAAACAAATGGTACTAAGAGATTTTGCATCTATATCTTCTCATTCCTCATTCATCATGGCTATTGGTTTCTTTGACTTGTCTGCCAATGCTTTTTGCAACTCTTGTTGCACCAGTAAATCCCGCATTTTGAGCTTCCAGGGCTCAAAATTGCTTTTACCGCTGGACCTTTCAACTTCAAACTTCGAACTCTGCATCTTAGCCATTAGCACAAAATCTCCTAATGCCCAAATCACTGCTTATAATAACCAAGGCCTTTTTAAAAAATAATGTGGAGAAATAACTTCACAAGGTTTAATAAAAAAAAAAAATTAATAAAAAACCTTTTACTAAAAAATTCACTTTTTAATTAAAAAACCTTCTAATAAAAAATTAACCTTTACTTTAATTCCTCTAGCTTTTACCTTTTTACCTTATACCTTTACTCAATTAAAAAACCTTTACTTCATTCATCCACACACGTGACTTGCATATTCAAGCTTTTATTAATAATAAACCTTTACTCACGCTTTTATAAAAATACCTTAACTTTTCCAAGAAGAAAAAACATGTGAACCTTATCTTAAGGAGAAAAAACATGTGAACATTATCTTAAGGAGTCACTGCACCTCTCGCTACCACTGGAGTGCGGCGATATTAAAGAGTCTCTGCACTGTACCACACTCCTGGATTGAGGTGATTCTAGGTTTTTGAATTTGCGTGAAGTCTGACTAGTATGACATCGCACCCTTCCAGAGGAGGGACCTGCAGCGATGTTGAACTCGACGCATCTCACACAGATTTCACTCTTGTGGTTTCTTCGAGAATTTGACACTCTTCCAATCAACTTTGATACCACTTGTTAGAATTGTAAATGTGGAAAACATAATTCACATATGATAATTAACAATCACACTAATAATAGACACATGGATTTCACGTGGTTCACCTAAATGTTGGGCTACGTCCACCAACACAGGCAGCTGTTGTCTTATTTTTCAGATCATGGAGATTACAACTGACTTGCAAGCTCTCACTCTGTCTCTTTTTTTTCTTTTTTTTTTGCCTTTACAGGTTTACATGTATTTATATACATTTACAAGAAACTGATTATTAAATTCAATCCCTATCCATATTTTAACTTGGTCTATTTAGTTGCAATCAACGCAGAATAATAGGATCCAAATCCATCATTAAAGGAATTCATTGTCACCAAATCCCAACAATTATCGTCAATTGATAAGGCATTGGCGTTGAACCTTATTCCAAGTCACATTCCCAGTTTGGAGGAGTAGAACCATGAACAAAATGAGGAGGACATCAACAACTTTCTCCAACTCACGGACCTGCGGAACTTATGAGATGTTTGAATTACTTCCTGTTACGAGGCAGAATATCTGTGATGGTTTCTTAATATTTATTTTCAATTGAACTCATCATAAAAAATACAAAAGAATTGATTCACGAATTTAAATTATGGTATCAATAATACCAATGTTTCACAATGTAAACGTGAATGAATGTTTTACATTGTAAACACAAATGTCAAGTGCTTTAAAAATTCAATAATTGATTTTAAAAGTAATAAAGGTTGGCTTATTCATGACCTTAATTGGTTTATTGCAATTACATATTTAAAAATCAGAGCATACAAATATGTTTATATCATAATTTGAAATCGAATTTTGAAATTGGAAAATTCAAGTATCAAGCATTTAGGTTTTTATTTCAATTTTTTACAGAGAAAAATTTGAAAATTATTTAAAGAGTTAGTTTAACATTTTGTTATTAATATTGAGTTGAGCTGGCGTATTGTCATTTTCATTGTAATTAGCACAACTTGGACCTAATATGTATCAACTTACTTTCCTTTGCTTAAAGTACTGCTTCTTTCATTAGTGTTCCAATCCCACCAGAAAATAATAACTAGTAGGCATATTCAGGGTTATGACTGGATGTCCGGGTCTGAGATTTGGATATCAAGCTTCGAATTCAAGAAATATTTTCAGTGAAGGGAAATGCCTGTTAAGTGTAAGACAATACCAAATGTTGGCCACAACTTTAGATTTTTCCATTCCATTAAATAGTTAGGAATTGTGATATTGTTAAAGTTTTAACATAGTTTACAGTAGCTACATTCCTTAACATTTTTATTTGCAAATTGGAGACCCATATTCGTTTGTGTGATTTTGTATATTTGGTTCGAAGTTTTTATGTACAGTTAGAGAGGAAAAACATGTCGTTATTCACCACCAAAGAGACGATAAGGTTTCCTTCAACATCTAATACATTCAACAAATGGGGCAACATCAGAAGCAATGGGAAATTAAAGTTGATTCTATCACAAATTCATTACATGTACTAATAATTTCTCTTTTCAAGAAATGCTTAAAATTCTCATTACTTCTCGTTCACTTCAAAGAAATATTTTCAGTGAAGGCAAATGCATGGTAACTGTACAACAATTCTTTGTTGATTTTTTTCATGCAAATTTGTGTATATACCTATGAGCACATTTTCCTAACAACAGAACACATTATGAGAGGAAGGGAACAAATGGGATACTTTGCTTACCTAAAGCAGAGCTAGAGGCTTGGAATATTGGGATATTCTATTTTTACTATATTACTCTGGGATATTATAGGATATTATTTTTAGACTATAGTATTCTAGTAGAGAGTTAGGTGTGTTTGTTCTTTTCACTGTGAAAGAAAATAAATTATGCCCATTATTTGACTCACCTTTTATCTTGCAAAAGTGAAGTACACAATACCATGGCATCTTTTGGGCAAGCCACTGGTTCTTGTTGAAACTGGGTGATCCAATATTTGACAGTGAAAGAGATCGGGCCAAATACTGATAGGGAAGACCAACAAGTTTACATAGGGCAGGGAAGAGCATAGATATCATCCTCGGAGATGACAATGAAGAAGTTTGCATGCGATGTAAGTGACACTTCAAAAGTAAACGAACATGTAGGTGGCACTTCAAAAGGAAGTAAACAAAAATATCACGCTTATGGACTAAGCATTAGGAAATGGACTATGCATTTCTATAAACATTTAATCTTTAGAACTAATGCTAAGCTTCAACTTAGCATTAATCCAACTTGTGATCTATACTTTAAATAGATATCCATGTTTCCTAAGTTTAAAACTACTTGCCTCATCCCTTGCCTCGGTATGAGGCCAAATAAGACATCAAAGTTTTATGTTGGTTAAAACAATTATTGCACTAATTTGATAGGTATAGAAAAAGTGTTTCATGAAATAATAGGATAAAACTTTGGTTAAGTTTCTTGATTTGTGTGCGAGGCTAATAAAAAATGGAAAACTGTTTACAATAGTCCCTGTTGCCTTTAGGCATGGACTAATAAGGCTCTTTTAATAATATGTTGTGCATTATTATAATAATTTTTTTCTTTGATGAAATTGTTGGATGAATTGAATAGTTTACATCGATAATAGGTTCTTTCAATGGGGTATTACAAATGGTATTATTGCTCACGGGTTCAATTTGATGGTATTTTTCAATCAGTGATATTTGCAATGCTGCATTAATTAATCCATAATATTACTTTACTTTTAGAGAAACCTCTTAAAAGTGGTTTTAGTGTTATTTTAGATATAGTTCACATGTTGATTATGGTTTGTGATGAGAATGTAACAAGAGCTTTTTCAATGTATACACACTAAGGTAATACTTGAGTCACCGAGGAGACGAAATTACCTTGTCACTAATGGATTTAGTAGTTATTGAAAATAAAGTCTACAATTTCATTGACACACCAATTATTTTTCATTAGGCAACGTTGGACTTGTGGTTTTGTTTTATGTTCCAAAATATGACACACCAATTATTTTGATCAAGGGAATACGTACTCATTCCCACAAATAAAATTACCACCCAAAGCTATAACATTTCCAAAGAGGTTTGAAAGGTTCTAGATTCTTATTATATTATCTCAAGTTGTTAGAGGCAACAAGAATGTCCATTGTCTTAAGTCCACAATTTGGTAAAAAAGAAGGGTAATATATTTTTATTATCTCTTGTTAAATTTACCTATATGTGCAAGTACACAGTGTTTTAGTAATCTTCTTTCTTGGACTGTACATACTTGGTCATCAATTTCACCTAATATTGGTGGTATCCATAAAGTTTTCTACTTGAGAACAACAATTTTACCAATTTTACCACTTGAAGAAGACTTGCTTGAGATAATGATTGGTCTTAATATTTTCAATGACTTATGGCAACATATGAAGGTTATTGTTAGTCAAGAGTTTAAATACAACCTTATGAACATTCAAAGTTTCATGGAGAACACAATGTTTTATATGTTATCTTCATATTACAATGCAATATAAGAATGTGGTGTATATTTCAAATTAGGCACGTGTGGCATTTGTATTACCATTAACTTTTTTTTAATAAGTACTAATCTTTTTCTAGTTTTGCAAGTGGTTTGGAACCAATATGGCCTATATGCACGCTTTTTTCTCATCACTATATTTTTTTTGTTATGGTATAAGAATTTCATAATGTCCTGTGTTTCTTCTTTTAGAGACACAATTGTTATGTTTAAATGATAATTCCCGATATTTCCTCTAAAATGGCATAATCCAAATATGACTTTCTACCACATTGGAAAATGTATGTAGAATGATTTTATCTTTCCTTTTGAAATTAACTTTTGTTTGTAATGAGTTTTGATTACTTTCTAGTTTTACCTTTACCAATGGTTTGGAACCAATATGGCCTATATGCAAACTCTTTTCTCATAATTATTTTTATTTGTTCTAGCATATGAGTTTTATAGTGTTTTGTGTTTCTTCTTTTATAGAAAAAATGTTTTGTTAAAATGATATTTTTTTATATCTTTCTACTAAAATGGCGGAGTCCAAATATGGATTTCTAGGATTTTGACCGTTAGAACATAAATAAAATTTTTGAATAAAAATAAAAAATTTAAATTCCTTTTTGTTTTGTTTTTTTCAAATAAAGTTTTAAACTTTAGGAATATCTTTTTTTAAATTAAAATATTTTTTATTACATTTTGATAGGGCGGATCAAGCACCAGTCGTTAAAAACTTGACACTCATCTAGATCGACGACTCTCGCGACTTCAGAGTTTTAAATCGTAAAATTTCTAACCAATAGAATAATTTAAAGTTTACTTCGGGACTTCGTGATTTGGGAGTTCAAGCTCAAATGTATAAAGTCTTAAAAGTCCTAAAGTCGTAAAGCTCTAGAGTCTTGGAGCTCTAAATTTCCACAAAATATTTTAATTAATCAGTTGATATATCCTCTACCACCTGGAACTCTTTACACATGGTGACACATGGCACTCAGTTTGGGCACTCTTGGTCATATAATTCACACGATTTAAGATGACACATGTAACTTTCATGACACATCATCAGAAGTGACGTCATACTACCACATCACTCCTGGAGATTTTCCTATGAAAGATTAATTCATCAACAAAATCCAAACAACGTCGGAGTGCCAAAGTGTCAGAACGCCAAAATTATAAAGCGTCGAAGATTAAAGGGTAAACATGTTTTATTTGGCGTAATTAATGGTAATTAATCACTCCATGAATTCGGCCTTCAGGGTAATTTCGAACACTTCAAATGCAAAACTCACGAAGCCACGAAGCTCTGGAGTCCCAGAGTTACGAAGATTTTTAAAGTTAAAGAAATCATAAATTGTGGTTAAGTGAAACTAAAGTATCAATTAAAGGATGATTAGTTGTTCCGTGAAATCGACCTTCGAGAGATATTTATCATTTCTCATTCAAAACTCTCGAATGTCGAAGCGCCGAAATCACTTATCTTCATTAAATCACGATCATTAAAGGTATATTTAACATGGTTAAGGTAAAGGATTTGAAAATCTTACAGTCGTCAGGTAATAAATTTGACAAATTTGACATGATTACCCTATCATTCGATTAATTGTAGAATTGAATTGTGGTTTGTGTTCTCTATTCAATAAAAGCACTTTCGAATTTCATACCATTTCTCTATTAGCCTTCAGAACTTTCACTATAGTAGTTAGGCTCATAGATTTTTTTTTTCTTACAGGAGGATTGATATTCGGAAATTATGGCACCGCATAAAATAGGGAAGAAGCAAGATCCATTTTCAGAAGACCCAAAACCAAATTCATATATTTTTTTAGACACTATCGCTCGCCTGACAGATGCCATTAAATCATGGAAGCAGGTTTATGAAATCTTGGAGCAGGAAAATTCCCCGCATTCTCATGAATCAAGCGGAGGTGAATATGAGTCAACTGCAAACAAGCTAAGAGAGGTGGCTAAGTCATAGCTTCACAAAGTCACAGCGTGACCAAAACTGTTTCCATATACAAATATGATATGTTGGGCCCTAGGCCACGTTGATATTCCGACTAGAACCATCTATAGTCATCAAAAGACCATTGTTGGCTCATTTCGACTTGAAGACATTCAAGTAATGTACAAATTACTTTGTAACCCCAAATATACTTATAATGCAACATTTATAATGAAGTTTGAGAATGATGAATCTGTAAGTTATAGCAAAACTGTCCATGATATAGTAAAAACTTGGTGGGGAAATGAAAATAAATTCAATGATGTTAGCTATGGAATATATTCTACAGCCTCCTGTGATGCCCATATTATGTATACTGCCATGATGCTTTGTAGAATGTTCGGAAAGAAAATCTGTATGCATTTTACTATAGATTGGGTTCCTATAATCCATGAAGTAGTAGAGGGTTATACTTTTGATTGGGGAAAAATGTTGTCGGATAACCTAGCCAAACAAATAGAGGATGGCATAGCCCAGAAATACAAAGGAGAGCATGCTCCTTTCTATATCGTTGCATATATTATGGACACAATATGTTTCAGAACCCAATTTCCTCTTATGAATTGGAGTTGAACTCAGATTGTTACTGAACCTACACACTTCTATCATTCCAAATTATGGGAGGAAAATGCAAAGGATTGTTTTTATGAGATTTGTCACAATGTGGTCATTCCAATACACGAAGCTATTTATGTTCAACCTCCTCCCAGAATTTCAGAACAAATTATCGGGAATTTGGGTGTTATTGCAGACTGGTACATTGAAGAAAGTTTTTCTTATATTAGATTCTTTGGTTGTTTTTCATCTCCACATGCTCTGCACAGATTTCTACTAGACAGACTTGTTTGCAGAGAAGTAGCCTATCAGATAGTTTCAACATGCATCACTAAAGAAATGAAAGCTGCACAGAAAAGGGTTTGTCCATCCTTTCCCATACAGGTTGGTATATTATCATTATTATATTTTTGACATGCTGAGGTTGAAGCCTCGGCCTTAGATGATATCAAATTATCTGAAATTGAATTCAAGAGGCATGATCCACATAGGGTGGTAGAAAATCAGTTGGCTCGGTTTAACATGAAGAGATACATCCACAAAAATTCACCTTATGACAAAGTTTTTAGAGGAGTTAGATCATATGATAAAGTCATATCTAGATTTCAAAGTCTTCTTGAAGAAGAAAAAATGGGTTTTATCAACTTCCAAAAGCACAGAAGGATCGGTTTACCTAAGATCTTGAAGGTAGAACAAAGTCTTAGTCCAAATTCACATGTTCCACCATCATCAAATCCCAAGCAATATGACTTGCCTGAGGTCAAAACTAAAGAAGTGGAAAAGACACTAGAAATATTGCCCAAGGATACAACAATTACAAGGATACCCATAATAGGTAAAAATAATCAAGAATCATTAACATTGTTTGAAGCTTTCATGAAACATGGGCATAGTTTTCCTCATTTATTGACAAACATTGAAACTCATGTAAAATATATCACAAATCAAGGGGAATATACTACACTTTCCATTCTCATACCATCCTTAACCCCCTTAGCAACAAGTTTTGATTTACCCTGTTCATAGGTTATAAATATAGATGACCTGGCACCTATTGAACCGAAATAAATTCCTTCATCATATTTCTTGTTCAACAAGAAAAGGAAAGTTATTATACGAAGAGAATCTCAATAGAAAGGGGGAGTATTTACAAAGAAGAAGAGAATGGTATATGATGGACAGGGACATAGTGACCTTGAATTTGCAAAGCAAGTAGGAGACTCACTAGGGGCATTTGCAACAACCAAATTATGGTCAGTGGATCTATTGAGAAAACAACTTGACCATAAGAATATCTTGATTGATTAGTTGCATAATGATATGAAACAGATAGAAGTCATTTCTAGAGAAAAAAACAATTTTGAAATAAATCAGGGCAAACAGGGTTTCGAGCAGTAGATCAAACAATTAGAGGAGAAATTGAAGACACGTTTTCATAATTGACACTTGAGTAAGAACATGGTGTCTAAAAGAGATATATTCATAAATCAATTGCAAGCTTGAATAGTCACAATTGAAAGCACAGTAATTGATATTTCTACCTTCAAGAAATAAGCATTAGAAATAAATGAGGGATTACAGATTGTTCAACAAAATTCCTATGAAAGTTTGGATATCATCCAAAAATATTATCAAGTAATCAATGGTTCATTACAAAGTATTGATGACAAAGAGAAGGAATCTATTATGGCTAAATCCAAATTTCAAGAACTTATAAAGAGGAGGAAAAATATTAATATACCAGGATTTGTTTCTTTTTCAGAAATTGAGCAAATAAAAGGAGAAATAGCCTTAAAAGCTCGAGAAAACAATCTTGAAGTAAGTAAAAGGCTAGCTAAAGAAGAAAATAAATATTATCTTGATGTTCTTTTGGCTATTGATTCAGAGATGGTAGAAATTGATATTAGTAATATTCATGCTTTCAATGGGCATGTTGAGATTGAAAAGAGAAAAGAGAACCTAAAGAAAAATAGATAGAACATGAAAAATGCTATATTACAAGTAAATCATGTCGAATTGCAAATCTTAAATGATCTTCTTGTGAAACAAAGTTTGCAACATCAAATCACTCAATAGGCGGCAGTAAAAATTCAAAGAAATCAATTAGTGGTACACGGAAATGTTTTTTTCCTTTGAATTCAATGCAAATATTGAACCCCCCAAGTTTGTTGTTGCATTATTGGATCTCCATGCACAATACAGGGATCAACAAAATCCAGTTAATCCCATGAGAAAATAAAGGAATAATGAATTGCCAACAAGCAAAGGAGATCCCATAAAATGGACAAATGTTCAAAATCTTTGTAATTTTAAATCGGTTTAGATTTTATTCTATTTTTAGAACTAAGAATGTGGAGAGTCTAACAACTTTTGGTTAAGACAATTTTTTTATAAGTAAGCATATTAGATATGTAATCGAGGATTCTTTTGGCCGAATGTAGAAGAGAAACTTCTTAATGCCAATTTCAGAGAAAAGACAGGGATTCTACATTTCATTTCCTTGAGTTATGTGATTTATGCGTATTTCTTTTTCGTCATAACCTCATTTTCTTCAATCTATGGTTCTTAAATAGTGAAAGACTACAATTTAGTAATACATCTATTGTGGTCCATATAATTGGAACTCTGTTTAGCTACAACTGTTTTTTTGTTATTACTGTGAGTAAAAAAAGACCTGTATCTGTGTGGATCTCCTCATTTAAATTCATCTTTTAAGACTTATTCTTCATGATTCTTCTATTGCAGATAAGGTAAGATTTATCAACATTATATACCTTACTTTGTTTGACAATTTTGTTTAATACATTTCTACTTTTCATCTCTTCAATATTTATAAAAACTCAAAGACAAAGATATTGCCTCTTTGTTTTCTAATCATTAAAGTTATTTGAAGTTCCATCTTAAAACTGAAGGTAGAAAATCATTATTAAAAACAAATATTTTAAATTTTGGATGACTGACATTATTATGTGAGCCTAGAGTAAATCTCATGAACAACATCTTTTTGGCGCCATTGTCGAGCAACGGAGAAACTAAACTATTTTTCCCTGGGAATACGACAAAGTTTATCTTTGATTTTTGATGGTGAAAAAGAATTGAACACAAGGTTAAGGTTCATTTTGATTTTCACCTAGCGACTCCATTTTGGAAAAGTTGGCATTCAGATGAAAAAATACCAGAAAAAACGAAGATGAAAAGTAGGCTACACCAGTTTCAGATCCTGATAAATTGTTGAAAACCAAAGGATATCTAAGGCATATGTTTGTGTCAACAAGTAAGGTATATCGACCAAAGGTTACTCAAGTTAATTTTAAGATTTCAGCGAAAGAAATAAGTTTACTCAATTCTAAATAAAAACATCAAAATAAATCTCATTCCACAGAAGCCTCAACTAGTAATCATGAAATTAAATTAGAAAATCTAGAGGTTGAAATTCCTCAAGTAAAATTATATGATCTAAAGGGTGAAAATGTTTAGAATACACATTTTTATTTGATAGATACTTTCACCAGTGAGAGTAAGGAAACATCTTTAATACCCAATGATGTCTACACACGACCTATCCTTAGTCTTCCTGAAATAAAAGTTTCTATCACTGTAAATCTTGAAGATCATATTTTGTACTCAAGTTCATCTCTTATCACTTCCCCCATCTACTCATCTAGTCGATCTGAAATACCGAGTTCTAGTTCAAATTTCCCTTCTAAGTTTGATTATACATCCTTATCACAAGATCCATCACCTTTTGATTATCTAGCAGGTCTTTGATATTACCTTCTCGAAGCAATCAGAGATGTAGTGAAAAATATTTTCAAATCATTGATAATTTACATTACTTCCCTCATATTTCTTCTCCAAAACTATCAATGGATAGTGTATGAGGTGGAGGAGGCAATGGACAAGTAAATCCACCACCACCCCCTCCAAGGATATTTTCCAAAGTTTCTACTTGATATGCTCCCTTGGCCCTTCCCGTAGTTCTGCGTGATTTACCTGATAATTATATGAAAAGTTTACCTAAATTCATGGGAGAAGGGGATTTAACAGCCACAAAACACATAGCATTTTTTGATCTATTTGTTGATATACTTGGCATTGAACATGAAGACGTTTACATGAGACTGTTTATACAAAATTTTTAGGGACAAGTGAGAACTTGGTTTAGGGTACTTCCTGCATATTCCATCGCAACATATGTTGATTTAGAACTTATTTTCTTAAGACAGTGGGGTGAGAAAAAAGACCATTCATATTATTTGGTTGAATTTGGTGCCTTAAGGAAGAAATCCTATGATTTTTTTTTTGAATTTATCCAAAGATTCAATAAACTGTATAGCAAGATCCCAACCGAAGTTAAACCTTCCCAGTTGGATGCTAAAGTCACTTTTGCAAGGGCATTTGATTCTGACTTGGCGTTACTTTTAAGGGAAATAAGAGCTACAACACTATATGGGATGCAAGATGATGCTAATGAAATTGAATCTAATATGATGGCATCAAGAAAACTGAAAACAAAGGTTGAGGTGGGAATAAGAGAACCTATAAGGTTTAAAGAACAAGGAGGACCCTCCAGTTCTGGGAGAAACAAACAAGAGGAAAATATGGAAGAGATGGCTAAAATCATTAAAGATTTATCAAATAAAATTTTCAGGATGGAAATTGAGAAAGCCAAACCTGATTCTTATGTTATAAATCAAATTCAATTCAGGAGAAACCTCAATATAAAACTTCAGATTCAACGGAGGCAAATTAAGAATGAAGAACAAAAGATTTGGGCCCTTTTAAAACATAAAATTTTATACAGGGAGATGATGTTCAAGAATATGATGAATTAGATGAGGATATAAACAATTTTAGTGATGATGATATTGAAGCTCATTTAACTCAACAAAAATAAGAACAATATTTAAATCCTGGATCATTATTTGATGAGCAAAATATCAATAACTTGGAAGATCCTACATCACAATATAAAGATCTTGCCGATTCGGTATTGGTTGAGCTTCATAATAAATATGATTTGAGGCCAAGAGATAAGATTTCTACTACCAATCCACCAAAAAATCTCTTGGCATGGAATAAAGTAAATGAAGCATTGGTGTCAAAATCACATGTTGAAGCATAAGCTTCTCAAACAAAGAAAGTTGAAACAAAGGAAACACAAACTAAAAATCTGGAAAACAAAGAAGCTGAAGTGCAGACCAAAGAGTTAGAAAAATCAATTGGCATTTTCAATATAGAGAATGAATTGAATAAGATTAAAATTAAAATCCCTTTGATTGAACTTGCTAGAAATATGGTTTATAAGAAGCAGATTTCAAAAGTAATTAATTTTTCATATGAAGAAAATCAAGCTGATGTTATTAACTTGCAGGATGAGCATCCAACGATCATGTTTGGAACTCATATTGAAAACAAAAAAAGATTCGGTGGCTTCATTTTATATCACTCTTATTGTGCATGATCATTTATTACATAACTGTATGTTGGATTCACGTGCTTCACACAATTTGATGTTGAAAATAATAATGGAAAAATTGGGCTTGCAAATTACCAGAACTTATCCAGATTTATACTCTTTTAATTCCAGGAATGTTAAGTGTCTGGGTATGATAAAGGATTTAATTTTAAATTTGGCCCAAATTCCAATTAAAAGTATTCTTATGGATGTGGTAGTAACTGATGTACATGAAAAACATGATATGATTTTATCAAGATCTTTTGGTGCAAAGTTAGGAGGATCAGTTCAGTTAGACATGACATTTTCCACAATTCCTATTTTTGGTGGACAATTTAACAGATTGTATAGAGAGACTAGACTGGCCTTCACAGTAAGTGATCCACAAAACCCTAATAATTATCCATTATGTGTTGTTGATCATGACTTAAGAAACTATATTTTATCTATTGATGATGATTTTGAAGTTTGTGCAGAAAATGGAAATGAAAAAATAGAAGCTCCAAAAGAAAATGTAAATATTAGAGATGGGATGTGGAAAATGTTTTGCGATAGTGCCTCTTCTTGGGAAGGATCGGGAGCTGGAGTACTATTTGTGGCACCAAACGATGAGTATTACATTCATTTTTCCTATAGATTGCAATTTGAAATTGATTACACAAATAAGCTATGTGAATATGAAGCTTTAATTTTAGGACTAGAAGCTGGTATAAAGCTAAAAATCAAACATTTGATAGTATATGGGGATGTAGAGCTTATTTTTAAACAGGTCAGACAACAATATCAAGTTAAACATCCTAGAATGAGATCTTATAGAAATTGTGCATGGAATTTGATTGAGAACTTTTTCTTATCCTTCAATATTCATGCTATCCCTAGATTGCATAATCAACAAGGAGATTCATTAGCTAAAGCATCAACTAATTTTATTCCACCAATTGTTCTAAAGTTGAAATATCATATCGACATGCGACACAAACCTTCAATTCCAAATAATGTTCACTATTGGCAAATTATTCGTACCATGTGTCTGCACAATCACTTGCCTAGTCAATTGTCACCTTAGCAGTCCAGTCATATTCCACGTTTGCAATCCAGTCAGGTGTCTAGTCAGTAGCCAAATCATCCCATGTCATTTCCCAATCAGCCTCTGCATCACCTGCCACGTATCCATTTTTGAAACTGCCATGTGGCACCCCTGTACAACGTTTTCATTGTTTCCTAAAAACTTCAGATCGCAATAACTTTCTCATACATAGTCTGTTTGACATGAAACAAGCGGCGTTGGAAAGATATGGACGAGATCTATGCAATGGAGTCATTATCATAGCAATTTGAGATAAAAAATATTTGGTCATTTTTCTTGGATTTTGCAGCTATATGACTTCGAAAAACAGTTTAAATCATCAGATCATAAAAACATGCTATAAATCTATCATCTGGCTTTTGAATCACTAAAATTGAGCATCAAATGAAGAAGATATCAAAGAAACATTGGCAGGTTGTCCAAGGTGCACCACTTCCCGACAGGTAAAAAGTGCATATCATTTTATTTATTTTCCTTGGATTTGTTCTATTTAGCACTATTTGTAAATTTTTGCGTATGTATCGGATGAAGAAAGACTAATCACCTCTATTCTTCGATAAACTCACATTTTATTGCAGGTTAGTGCTAAGTTTTTTTTTGCAGGTTCCGGGATGATGAAGAAGACCAATTTATGCACTAGTGGTTTTCAAAGACAACATATTCTTGAGAAGGCATGTCTCAATGAAATCATGAAGAAGTCAATATCAATATATTTCAGACCATATCCATCATACCATTGCTATCAAAAGAAGTCTTTCAGAGCCATTATGTGATGATTCATTTTCTTTCCTTTGAGCCTAACATGTTGAAGTCAATCCTAAACTTGTCATATTCCTATCACTACTAGATCGTGGCTTCAACCCCTTTGCAAGTTTCATACTTTCCTGCCTCACTTTCACTCACCCCTAACCCATGAATAAAGTCACTTAGCTCACTTACCAAGCTGAGTTACCACCTTGTCATTTTCCTTTTGCCAAATAAAGCCTGCTTGATCTTTTATCTATGTTCCTCTAAATCATTACTCTGTACTCGCGTTAGATGATGGGGGATTCTGTATGGCCCTCCTTCTGACAAGTCTTGTCCCATCGACATCAGCACATCATCTGGTATTGAGACTAGAGACCTTTTCAGTACATTGAGGCTTGCATGCCTTAATGGCAAGTTCTTTCGCCAATAAACAGTGGGAATACATCAATGTCCCCTGTTTGTCAGATCTTCTAGGTGACTCGACGTGCGACACATTTATTCGTACCTAGTAAGATATACTTGGGCATATTGACTCTCATTGACATTAATGGTGAGTAGTCTCATGTCGGTTAACAACATTCATTAATGGTTGGTAATCCGACAATTTCTTTCTATGTTCGAAATCAACAAAATTTATTC
>JASDQU010373182.1:88184-100201 GCA_032191745.1 Picea mariana
ACCTAATAATTAATTTTAAATAAAAAACCCTAATATCACTAAATATACTATCTTAACCTTCAAATAAACAATATTTCAATAAACCCTAGCAATTTCTTATAAAATAATATAAATTAAACCCTATAAAATAATTAAATTAATTAATTATAAATTAAACCTTAGAAAATGAAAAATTATTTAGAGACCTTAGTACATTAATAATTCAAATAAACAATTTTTCAATAAACCCTAGTAAGTTATTATAAAATAATATAATTTAAACCCTATAAAATAATTAAATTAATTAAAAATTAAACCTTAGAAAATGAAATTTATTTAGAAACTTTAGTACATTACCTTAAACTAATTAGAACCCGCTAATTAAAACCTTTAATAAACAAGAAATTAAGAAACCCTAGTGATATTTTATAAAATTAAACTATTAAATAATTCTACTTAGCCGACACTAATAAACTTTCCCACTTCTAATATTTATACCAGCTCTTCCTTTTCTCTTAAAACCCAGGCTCTTTGTCCTGAAGATGGATCCTGATCTGGATCCGAAACGTCGACAATCTAATGACTACACTGTAGCTTTTCCGATGAAAACTGAAAATCCCACCCACATCAATCTCACTCATCACAATAAAATATTTGTTATTTAAATACTAGGCAGGTATCAACTATTACATTTATATTAATATATTAAAGTTGTGTTATACAAAATGCAAAGTTGATATGGTCCTACTTTAATTGCAATATTCATCATTTTTTTTCTTTTTTCTTTATGCTGGTGACATTTCTCTTTTTAGTTCTATGAGTTGATTAAATAATCCACACCAATTCATCTTTATTAAAATTTTGATCATATAAACTTCTAAATTGTGTTATGATTTTACTATTTGCATTACAATAAAAGAGGGTTATCTCGTGTTACTTTGCTTATGCATTACAATAAAAGAGGGTTATGTTACTTTGCTTGTTTAATAATTTCGGAATAATTTTGAATTAAATAATGTTTTGTTTACCAGGTTCTTAGCATCAGAACATACAAAATAATATATGCCATCTCATATCAAATTTGTATAGTAGGTTATCCAAATGCCAAAAGTTTGATGGATTAGAGTTTTACTTAATAAAATAAAATATTTTTATAATTTAAGTTAGAAAATGTATAATTGTGTGATAAGCTATTTTCGTAGTTTTATTTCCATTTCTTTCGGTTCACTGGAAATGAGTTGGAATTAAGTATATATGAGTCACTATTAATCCTAATTAAATAATGTCAATATTAAGAACTTGCTTTATCGAAAGATTTTTTATTAGTCTAGGTTGCAAATCACTATGATTCTAAGTTATACATTCTTAAGTGTGTTCTCTTTTTTTAATAATTGTTTATAATATTAGCACACGTAGCTTTTATTTTGTGTTACATATCATTTGTGGGCTAGTCTTGGTATCCCCTAACTTAGACACCTAACCCTTAACTCAATAATTCCCTAACTTATTCTTCCTATTTAACCACCAAGCCACTAAACCCTTATCCCCTAACCCTTATCTCCTAATGCACCAATGCTATAAATTTAAGTTTAACATGAACCACTAACCCCAACCCACTATCATGAATCCTTTAATACTTAATCCATTAACCCTTAAATCAATAACTCAAAATAACCTCAACTACTAATCTATTAACCCCCTCACCATTAATCCACTAACCAACACATCCTCTAACCATTGGGACCATTGATCAACCAACCAACTAATGTGTCCTAGTTACTAACCCATTAACTCTCTAAGTATTATGGTTGACTATACTTGATTATAGTCGAACATGGTATACTATGGTCAATTATACTTATCCATAATTGACGCTACTAACCCACTAACCCACAAATCCTTTAACCATTGTCTAACTAACTCATTAAAAAGAAGGTTCTAAACATTAAACCAAAAAAATAAATACATGATGCTAAGCAATCAATCATTCATTAAATACATACACAATGAAAACTTTGTTTTAGCATAATTTCATTGATTTTCATTTACACAATTCTTCTACATTTTCTAAATGATAAATCTAAATAACATGATGAATTAAGTAATATGTTAACTCTAAGGTTCAAAACTTAAAACAGAAGTATATATAAAAAAATATCAATAACAATATACCACTTAAAAATACCTCCTCCTTAGTTTTCCGAAGCTCATCAGTTGCAATGTAGTCTTGGGTGCTTCCACGCATCTTTTCTCGCTTGCCGAAAGTGAAACAACAGAATCCTCCTAGCCAACTAGGAGCTTAGCCGGCTTCCTAGCTCCAATAAACCTTCTAGTTTCTTGGCCCTCCATGCTCGTGAATTTAAGAACAACAAAGCACATACGCTTTAAGGAGACTATCACAAGAATTATCCAACCTCTCAATATTTTCCAAACTCTCAACCTCCTCTCCTCACCACTTATTCTCCATATTTACCAAGTTTCCATACACCCTTCCCCAAGTCTCCTCATCCACCCTCATTATTAACCATCAACCTCCCTTATCTATATTTTTGGGAAAAGTTTAAAATCAAACTAAAATATAAATGACTTGCGTTAAACAACAATAAATAAAATGCAAAGTCTTTCTTCCCATGCTAGCTATAAATGCAATTTGACAATTTTCCCCAAAATGTACATGACAACCCACGATGCTCATTTAATTCATCATACTAACCATCAATCAAAGTCAAAGAAGGTATTTGATGCTTTTAGATAACTTTTTTGTATGCAATATAATTTACATAGTCAATAAACATTGAATTAAATAGTTAATAATCTAGTTAAATAATTAATACATTAATTAATTGTACTAGTTGAAATGTGTAGGGTATGTGTGTGTAGCTAGCGGACACATATCCCATGCATGTACTAACGATAAACAACCACTGCCTCTAGTGCATAGTTCCTATATGATCACACCAAGGCATGTAGGACAATAGATCAAGTAATGCATCATTTAATAATCTTAACAAACAAAATTACACTAATTCATCAATAACTTATTATCACACTTAAAATATCAATTGGAAATCAAAAGAGGGTTTTAAACATGGTAGTAACCAAGTGAGTAAACAATAGTGGCATATCTAATCCCTAATAAGTATTCTCAACTAACATCGAAGCATCCTTCCTACCTAACCTACTTCCATATTCCATCCTATCATTTCCTCTATTGGACTAAGTTGGAGCATCAACTATATTGACCTAAATCCAGATAGAACCCGTAAGCAGAAGTGTCATACATATCGACCAAGCTTCCACAGTAGGAAACTAGTAGTCGTCATCACACGTCTACGGGAGAGTGACTTCACACCCTCCCACGACCCCAGGTTTCGAAGGATACACGGTGGGAAATACCTCCACCCCTCCTTATAGAACTAAGGTCACCACTCTATATCGAGCCATACTGTGCAACAATTGTTCTTAGAGTCATGTCATCAAATAATCACTCTATGCAAGATGTGTATCCTGTCAAAACCACACTTACCACAAATCATAGAAATATTTGAAATCATAAATTAAATCATAAGTACAACTTATAGAATACACTATCTTCTTGATGTCTATGACATCCAAGTTACCTCAATACTACAATCATTTGGTTATTACATAGTTTGTCGACCTGTACGTTAGCTCACCAATACTCTTATCCATGCAGATACATCACAAATTGCATATGACCATCCATAGTTGTATTGACATTGAATTAGGAAATGTATGCTTATTTACAACATGTCTCACATATATTATACATCCACAACATAATTTTGAACGAGTATCCACGTACTAACTTTTCACATTTTAATTTGTATCTTTAACCAAATCACATAACAGTCATCATCATGAACATATAACCGTAAAAATAATACTATGCAACACATAAATAGGTTCATATGTACACCTCTCACCTGTTTATATCAATATTATTGGGTCCAAATAGTTACTAAGCAATGAATTACTAAGATGAGAAAATCAAAGTTTTAACTACCTAAGACCAAAATATGGGGCATTACAATATAATTGTGTGATAAACCACTTTCATAGGCTTATTTCCATTTATTTTGGTTTAACGGGAAGGAGTTGGAATTATGCATATATGAGTCATTACTAATGCTAATTAAATAATGTAAATATTAAGAACGTTCTTTATCAAGAGACTTTTAATTAGTCTAGGTTGAAAATCACTATGATCCTAAGCTATACATCCTTAAGTGTGTTCTCTTTTTTTTTTAATAATTGTTTCTATTATTAGCACAAGTAACTTTTTTTTGTGCTACGTATCATTTGTGGGCTAGTCTTATTATGCCCTAACCTAGACACCTAACCCTTAACTCAAGAAATTCCTAATTTATTCATTCTATTTAACCACCAATCCATTAAACCCTAATCCCCTAACCCTTATCTCCTAACACACTAATGCTATAAATTTAAGTTCAACATGAAGCACTAACCCACTAACCCCAACCCACTACCACGAACCCCTTAATACTTAACCTGTTACCCCTTAAATAAATAACCCAAAATAACCTCAATCACTAATCTACTAACCCCCTCACTATTAACCCACTAACCAACACATCCTCTAACCATTGATCCACTAAATCACAATCCCCTGACCATTGATCAACCAATCAACTAACGTGCCCTAATCATTAACCCATTAACTCTCTAAATATTATGGTTGACTATACTTGATTATAGTCGAACATGGTAATCTATGGTCAATTATACTTATCCATAATTGATGCTACTAACCCAGAAATCCTTTAAACATTGGCTAACTAATTCATTAAAATGCAGGTTCTAAACATTACACCAAAAAATCTAATACAAGATGCTAAGCAATTAATCATTCATTAAATGCATACACAATAACAACTTTGTTTTAGCATAATTTCATTGATTTTCATTTACACAATTCTTCTACATTTGCTCAATGATAAATCTAAATAACATGATGAATTAAGTAATATGTTAACTCTAAGGTTTAAAACTTAAAACATAAGTATATAAAAAAAAATATCTCTAACAAAATACCACTGAAAAATACCTCCTCAGTTTGTTGAAGCCCATCAATTGCAATGTAGTCATGGGTGCTTCCAAGCATTCTCTTCTTGCTTGCCCAGAGTGAAACAACGGAATTCTCCCAGCCAACTAGGAGCCTAGTCGACTTCCTAGCTCCAAGAAACCTTTTGGTTTCTTGGCCCTTCGTGCCCATGATTCTAAGAACAACAAAACACATATGCTCTAAGGAGACTATGACAAGAAATATGTCTTCCAAGAATTATCCAACCTCTCCACCTCCTCTCCTCACCACTTCTTCTCCCTATTTATCATGTTTCCATACACCCTTCCCCAAGTCTCCTCAACCACCCTCATTATTATCCATCAACCTCCCTTATCTAGATTTTTGGGAAAAGTAAATAAAACTAAAATATAAATGACTTGCATTAAACAACAATAATAAAATGCAAATTCTTTCTTCTCATGCTAGCTAATAAATTCAATTTGACAATTTTCCCCAAAATGTACATAACAACCCACCATGTTCATTTAATTCATCATACCAACCATCAATCAAATTCGAAGAAGGTATTTAATGTTTTTATATTTTTTTTTGTGTGTGCAATATAATTTACATAGTTAATAAACATTCAATTAAATAGTTAATAATCTAGTTAAATACTTAATACATTAATTAATTGTACTAGTGTACATGTGTAGGGTATGTGTGCGTAGCTAGCAGACACATATCTCATGCATGTACTAATGATAAACAAACACTGCCTCTAGTGTATAGTTCTTATATGATCTCACCAATGCATGTAGGACAGTAGATCAAGTAATGCATTATTTAATAATCTTAACAAACAAAATTACATTAATTCATCAATAACTCATTACACACTTAAATTATCAATAGGAAATCAAAATAGGGTTGTAGACATGGTAGTAACCAAGTGAGTAAACAATAGTGGCATATCTAATCCCCAATCAGTATTCTCAACTAACATCGAAGCATCATTCCTTCCTAACCTACTTCCATCTTCCATCTGTTATTTTCCTCTATTGGACTAAGTTGGAGCATCAAATATATTGACCTAACTCCAGATAGAACCCATAAGAGGAAGTGTTATACATCTCAACCAAGCTTCCCCAGCAGGAAAATAGCAATCGTCATCACACGTCTAGGGGAGTGTGACTTCACACAACCCTCCCACGACTCCAAGTTTTGTAGGATACACGGTGGGCAATAACACCACCCCTCCTGATAGAACTAGCGTCACCACCCTATATCAAGCCATACTGTGCAACCACTGCTCTTAGAGTCACGTCATCAAATAATCACTATGGGAAAGATGTGCATCTTGTCAAAACCACACTTACCACAAATCATATAAATATTTGAAATCATAAATTAAATCATGAGTACAATACGCTATCTTCTTGATGTCTATGACATCCAAGTTACCTCAACACTATAGCCATTTGGTTATTACATAGTTTTTCGACTTGTACATTAGCTCACCAATACTCTTATCCATGCAAATACATCACAAATTTCATATGACCATCCATATTTGTATTGGCATTCAATTAGGAAATGTATGCTTATTTACAACATGTCTCACATATATTATACATCTACAACATAATTTTGAACTAGTATCATCATCATCATCATCATCATCATGAACATCATCATCATGAACACATAAATCATGAACTAGTATCATCATCATCATCATCATGAACATCATCATGAACATCATCATCATCATGAACGATCATCATCATGAACATATAACAGTAAAAATAATACTATGCAACACATAAATAGGTTCAGATGTACACCTCTCACCTGTCTATATCAATATTATTGAGTCCAAATATTTACTAAGCAATGAATTACTAAGATGAGAAAATCAAACTTTTAACTACATGAGACCAAAAATGGGGCGTTACAGTATAATTGTGTGATAAGCATCTTTCGTAGGTTTATTTCCATTTATTTTGGTTTAAAGGGAAGGAGTTGGAATTAGGCATATATGAGTCACTATTAATCCTAATTAAATAATGTCAATATTAAGAACTTGCTTTATCAAGAGACTTTTAATTAGTCTAGGTTGCAAATCACTATGATCATAAGCTATACCTCCTTAAATGTGTTCTATATTTTTAATAATTGTTTCTATTATTAGCAAAAGTAGTTTTTATTTTGTGTTGTGTATCATTTGTGGGCTAGTCTTGTTATCCCCTAACCTAGACACCCAACCCTTAACTCAATAATTGCTTAACTTATTCACCCTATTTAACCACCAAGCCATTAAACCCTTATCCCTAACCCTTATCTCCTAACGCACTAATGCCATGAATTTAAGTTCAACATGAACCACTAACCCACTACCATGAACCCCTTAATACTTAACCCATTACCCCTTAAATCAATAACCCAAAATAACCACAATCGCTAATCTACTAACCCCCTCACCATTAATCCACTAACGAACACATCCTCTAACCATTGATCCACTAACTCACAATCCCCTTGACCGTTGATCAACCAACCAACTAATGTTCTCTAATCATTAACCCATTAAGTCTCTAAGTATTATGGTTGACTATACTTGATTATAGTCGAACATGGTAGACTATGGTCAAAAATACTTATCCATAATTGACGCTACTAACCCACTAACACACAAATCCTTTAACAATTGTCTAGCTAACTCATTAAAAAGCAGGTTCTAAACATTAAACCAAAAAATTAAAAAAAATCTCCATATATCTATATTATATATTAATTTATGAAACAATTAAACCTTATTTGAATATGGATGGATTATTTTATGGTAGTGGAGTGTACCCTCGTTCTATTTAATGGTCTTCATAAGAAGCATGCCCATCGAAATTATGGAGGAATAGTAGAGCATTTACAATTGTGGAAGTAAAGTCTTCCAACAAAGTGGGGGAGAATTTACTCACGAAGTGTTTTTTTTGTGTATTCTATAATTGATATCATTCCCTATTGAAATCAATATTTCCAATTGCAGTAGTCTAAATGTTCTACCTTTTGGTTGTTTTCTAGTAACTTTTTTTGTTTGATTTTGCCCGAAATCTGGTGATGAATGGTTGGATCTGCAGATTTGAGTGGCTAAGTTTGTATAATCTAAGTGCCCCGGGGTTTTTTTAGCAGGATGAATCCATTTATGCATTAAGAAATGCAATTTAAACAACATAAAATAGCAATTTTGTCCAAATTTACATCGTCGGATTCCAGCCAAAAAACCCAAAAGGTAGAACGTTTAGCCAACGCCTTTCTAATTTGATTAATCATGATTAGGAAAAAAAGTCTCTGGAACGAATATACACAACGAATAGGTAAATTTTCATAGTTCCAACTTGCACATTCACGATGTGGACCATGAATCTAACATACCATCATTAATACATAGAAAATAAGTATTGAAAATTAGGCATTGAAATGAGGAATTGAAAACGAGGAATTGAAACATAGAAAATGAAGTATTGAAAATGAGGAATTGAAAACCCATGATCATAATGATTGTTATGATCCACTAAGATCAACTTTAGTTTATTAAACTTTAAGAAAAGCGATAACAAATTAATTGGTTTGCTTTAACATTTTATTTATATATTTAAATAATCAAAGAGAAGCTTTCATAAATATCCATTTTTTTATGAGTTAACATGTTAGGAAGAGTATTGTTACAAATATTTTGAAATTGAAATATGGACATATGTAAGACATTCTAAGAGAAAGTGTTTTTCATCATCCAACTTCTTAGTATTACAAAGATAAAAATATTATGTCATCTTGTGGTGTTTTAGGAGTTGTCCAACACCATGTTTCACTATGGAGAGTAGAATTCATTTCTGGTTAACAGATAACTCTCAAAAAGGGGTAGACTCACTCTTGTTAAGTCTCTCATATAAGTTATTTTGGTTTATTTGCACACCCTAGCCTACATCTCGAAAGGTGTATTCGAGAAGATCAGGAAAACCTATTTTAGATTCCTATGGGGAGGGAAGCATGATGGTGGAGGAATACCTTTGGTGAAGTGGTAGTTCGTAGACAACCCAAAGGAGGAAGGGGATTGGGGTATTAAGGACATACACTCGTTTGGAAAATTGTTGGTGGAAAAAAAACTTATGGAGCTCAACTCTAAGGAAAGTTTGTGAAAGAGGATCATAATGCAAATATACATTGTTCCAAGTTCCCTTTTACACTAGATCAAGAATCCTTAGAAGACTATAAAAAAATGAATCTAATCTATGGAAAAATTTGGTGTTGGCCTTCCCAATTATTGGGGAACCTCTTTCATTGAGGGTAGGGAATGGGGAGTAGGTGAGAGTTGGGGTAGATTCTGTCATGGGGCATGGGGTCAAATTTTCTAAGGCATGAGCTGGTAAACCATTGATGAGATAAAGACATTTTCACTTTGTCCCACATTGCATTAGATCCCTTCACTAGTAATGTCTAGCATTGGGACTGGAAGACTGCCAAATCACTTGATTTAAAAGGAGCTTGGGCTAATAGTTGGATGTTATTAATGAATTTAAAAAGGTGCATGTTAGGTTAAAGGGTGAACCAAACTCTTTGGTATGTGCTAAAACCATGCATCTCGTACATATGCTACCAGACTAGGATATGTTGTATTATTTTATTATGAGGCCCAAGAAAGGAGCTAGTCGTGGACAAATATTTGGAAGATCAAGACCCTAAAGAAGAAAAGGATTTTTCACTAGATGTCACTAAGGAATAAGATTATGAGTTGAGAGATGGTGTATAAGAGAAGTAGGTTGGGGCCTAGATTCCATGTCTTGTGTAGGAAAGCAACTGAAACTATTTCTCATATAGTTATTCATTGCCCTTTTGCTTAGCAATTCTCAAAATATGTGGAACAATGAACATGATCCTCTAATCTATGGGTAGGGATGGATGTGGATTCATGTTCAAAGACATGGTTTCTCATAAAGGAGCTAAAGGAATTTAGAGTTATCCCATGCCTTGTTTAATGGGGCATATGGCTAGTTGGAAATGCACATTTTTTTTTTATGGTAAACACATTCCTACTTTTCAAGTGCTCTCTAATGCCTATGATCTATTTCAAAATTGTCAAATGTGTGTGTAAGAAAATCCTTCAAGGTTGGTGAGGGAGATTTTGATTGATAAGATTGTGTCATTGGGCTTCTTTAATGGAGCCAATCAAGACCCTAGTGGTTTTCACAGTGTTGGTGGAATGTTTTTTTTATTTTTATTTCTGACAATCATTTTTTCAAGTTTAAAGTTGGTTTGGGCATTGGTTCAAACAATTATTTTGAGATGATGGTTTTGAGATTCGTCCTAAAATTAGCCTTAGAGAATGGGGTTTGGTAGTTCCAAGTATTTTGGAACTCTTCTTTGGTTATTAAATGGATGGTTGGTGAAGTTCATATTCACAATGTGATTTTACAACCACTAACATATTAGTTAAAGGAAGTTTTTGGTCACTTTGATTAGATCTCTTTTGGTCATGTGTGTTAAGAATTAAATACAGAAGAAGAATTAAATACAAAAGAAGATATGTTATCTAAATATGGTCTTTAGTTAGAGGCTAGTTTATTACTTCTCAAGGAGCATGTGGATGAAGCCTTGAAAATGTTAAGGAAATATTTTTAAATCTTTTGTCTTTTATGTTTAGTAGTTTGATGGGTGAACTAATTATATCTTTAATTATAAAGTTTCATAATTTTGAAGGTGGATAGATTGATTCTAGTATATAAGTTTATTGTTATATTCTCGGTAGATTTTGGGCCTGAGTGGTTTAGAGAGTTTATGGTTTCTTCTCCCATACAATGTTTTTTTTGTAACCACATAAAATTTCTCTCCTTGAGGGGACATTTCAATTTATACAAATATTATATATATGTATATAACTTGAATGGGCCTAATGGTTAAGAACAAGTGTTTCCTCCTAAAAGGTCATAAGTTCAAATCCAGAGGGGGTAGGGTATGTATATCTCCATAGACTTTAATAGTCAAATTATTTTGCGGAGGGGGTCCCATATAAAAATTGAGCCCTCCTAAACTCTTTATACATGGCCTATTGGATTTTGGAATGATTAAATAGGTTATGTTTAAAGTTTTGGAATAGTTTTTATAACTTTAAACTCTCTTATTGTTTGATGATGTTGATTATGATGATGATGACGATGATGATGGTCCATTAAGACCAAATTCGTCTATGTGACCTACCTTAAGACGGTAAATGATTACTTGTGATTCTTTAGAATTTTATAATTATTCTATCTAATATGTTTGTGTCAAAAAACATTTTTACAATTCAATATGATAGGGTTATTGTCATATAGATAATACTTACATTATTTTATGTTGACCTAAAAATATATAACATGAAATAATAGTAATACTAGATATTAACTATATATATTATAAAATCAAAATTATATTTTCACATATCTATATATTTATAACTTATAAATTTTGATTTTTGTGAAATTGAGTGAAATTTTAATCCATATAAATTCATTTTAAATAATATAAAAAATTATATTTTAAAGGATATAATCCCTCTCAAAACTTCATTAATACGAACTTACAATAAATTTATATTAATAATAAATAAATAACTTACTTTGAAAATATTACATAACGATTCTCTTTATTCCGAAAGCATTTCAAAATTTAATTTAATATATCAATTAACCAAATTTAATAGATTAATAGTTGTCAAATTGAACACAACATATATTATAAAGTGACAAAGTCACATTTAATTAATATGTATGGTCGTTGTCAGATTCGATCACAACACATATCATTATAAAATTTTATGTTTGTTAATATTTAAACGTAAATTCTTACTGGACAAAACTTTGTTCTAACGACGAAAACAAAAAAATCAAAGAATTTGTAGAAAAAACACGAAGTCTTTTTTCTTGTTTGGGTGATGGACTTTTGTTATAAAATTATA
>JASDQU010373183.1:0-10482 GCA_032191745.1 Picea mariana
AGGGCTTAACATAAAGTGACACTATTCACTCTTCAACACGTCTCCTAAAACCGTCGTCGCACCCCATATGTGTCTTATCTTCCGTGCACTTTCATGATGCCACATCGGTAGTCCATCGTAGATCAGGCTCACTTGTAACCGTTGGATGATTGGCCCCACATCTTCACTAGCGCTCAGTTCTTAGGATGTGGTCTCATGATATAATCCTTGTTTGAAAAAGGGCTTAAGCCCATTTGAAGCGTGATTAGCCCCTTTTAAATCTCTCAATAAACACCCAGACACTTGAAACTTAGCCTTGGGCCCTTAGGGCATAATTTTCGTATTGATTTCTCTAGGGTGTTTGAAATTCTACTATCTCTTTCACTCCAGGAGCTTTGTAAGCTTTCCTTTAGCCTCTATTTCACCTAATCGCGACCTTACAACCTCGACCAACATGCATATTGCAGCTAGGGTTAAATATGGTACTAACATAGGCTCTAGTGGGGACAACGTACCCCTATGGTCTGTTGACAATTGTAGACCAAGTGCCTTCTTCTATTGGGCTTATGGAGTTTGCTTGAAACAATAGATCCCCCACGCACCTGAAAATTTATCTAATAGGTGAAACAAAATTGCTCAACAACTTACAGTGTTAGAAATCTAACTATTTTCTTGTCTGATAAATGGTGAAAGAAGTCAAATTAAAAAATACATGGAAGGAAACAAAAAAGGTTTATCTATGTACAAGGTAAGAAGCTTTGCAACATTCAATACTGCAAGAAATTCTGGAGGGACTTCCCATTTATAGGAGCCCCAAACAACTCGCCATCTAGTTGAGCCAATTCATATGTATTTTTTTCTTCAACTGCTACAACTTGGAAGGGTCCAAGCCACAGGTTGTCAAACTTTCCATGTTTCCCTTTTGCTTCTTTTTTGGAAACCCACTTTAGGACCAAGTGATCTAGGATGATCTCCACATAAGGATTCAATGCTTTGCACACCATGGAAAAGATCATTAAATTGTTGATTAATGATAAATGACAAAGTTTAAATGAATGTTTAATGCTTCATATTGTAAAGATGATTAATATTTTTTAGCATAATGTGCTCGTGTATTTTTCATTTAATTTGTAAAAAGGAAATCAAAATTAAGTGTGAGAATCCACCTCACAAATTAGTTTCCTAGTTTTAAGGAGAAATTAGTTTTGTGTGAGATTCCATCTCACAAATTAGTTTCCTAATTTTAATAGGAAGTTGGGAGTCTCATGCGTTGGTTTGAGATTCTTCCTCATTTTATCACAAATGGTTTTCTAGTCTCAAGGGGAAGTTAAGATTGGTTGAGATGCTTTCTCATTTTTGTCCTTGAGTTGTTATTTAGATCCTACATTTGTGGATCTTGTCTCCTTGAATTATGGAGAGAGGGAAACTATATAAATTCCTTATGTAAGCATTGAAGAGGAGGCCCCTTGGACAGAGAGAGCTTTGCATTGTGAGGAATGTAGTCCCCCTAGTGTCTGAAGAAATGTCATTTATGTGAGAGCCTTAAGTCCTCTTTATGTAAGACACTGTTGCTCTGTGTTTCATCCCTGTAAGGAGAATGTACCACATTTTGTGTGAAGGTTTCAACCATGCTAAAGGAAGGATAATAAAGTGATTTGTATTCCAAACAGATCTGGAGATGTAGCCAGAAGAGTCTGGTGAACTTCATTAACACATGGGTGTCAAATTATATGTGTGAGTTTTGATTGCATTCTCGCTTGATCAAGTAGAGATTTTAATTGCACATATGTGCACAATTATGACTATTTGCTCATGTTAATATGCAATGCTTAATGATTATTTGTTCATGTTTATGTGTGATTAAACATCATTAAAATATCCTCATCATAGGATTTTTGTAGAGAAAGTTTTCACATAAATTCCCGGATCAAGTGGTATCAGAGCATGTCTGTCCAGTTTTGCAGGATTGTGAATATAATCATGGGCAAGGCAAAGAAGCAAGCATGGCTTCGCGAGCTTGAAGAAATCAACCAGACCATTCAAGTAGAGAACACTGAATTGAGGAGGTTGCTTCAAGAATCTGAAGAAGAAAAGAGAAAATTATGACTGCAACTACAAGCTATGGAGCAACAAGTTGGGGAATGCTACGCTATGGGAGAAGCAAAAATTCCCTCCAAGACCAGACCAATTTGTGGCCATGGCAGGTATACTAGTTATGGTTCTTGTTATGAAAATGTCGATGGTTGCACATATTGTCAGATAATAGAGGATGCTCTCCAGAAACCTGCACATATTGTCAGATAATAGAGGATGCTCTCCAGAAACCAGGGAACCAAGGTGGTTTCCTAGAAGCCTCATCTACAATTTCATCCAACCATGAGAAACAATTAGCCAAACATCAGGAAGATGACCAAGTGTCACAAACATGAATGGAGGTAAAGAATTCTCCATGTTCAATTCCTTCCCTTATTAACTATGATGTCTCTTTTGGAGTTTTTGAAAGGCACACCAAGGGCATTGGCTTGGAGTTGCCAAGGAAGATGGGGTATAAAGGAGGAGGTCTTGGTATTGATGGCCAAGGCATCATTCAACCACTAGAGGTTGAAGGAGGACC
The DNA here is from genome assembly GCA_032191745.1 of Picea mariana. NCBI lineage: Eukaryota > Viridiplantae > Streptophyta > Pinopsida > Pinales > Pinaceae > Picea > Picea mariana. The sequence continues at coordinate 2,594 of JASDQU010373183.1, forward strand.
CCGGTATGTAGGATTGGGGTATGGTGAAAGAGAATGCTCAAAAGCAGCAGAAGCAGAGAATGCTTCAAGCAAAGAGATGAGATCATCACCAATGCCATCTAGGGAAAATGATGGCCCATCACTTTCTGAAAGTGATATATCTAGCATGATATTTCGGAGGAAATCAAAGTCTCCTCGAAAATCTTGGGACAAAAAGAGTGTTGCAAAGTACTGGAAGAGAAAAGCTCTTTACGATAAAAGTGAGACAGACATGAAGTCACACAACTATTGCACTCACTGAAAAATGAGTGGTCACTGGAGCAAAAAATGTTGGAAGCTTCACCCCGAGCTTCGTGGTACACCAAGCAAGAAGCATGTACCAGAGTCTATGCAGTTGGAGGTTGGATCCTCAGTTGAAAAAAATGGTCAAAAATCAAAGTGCCAAGAGTTCAAAGAACACAACACCAAGTCAAAGAGCTCATCGAGAGCTTTCCAATGGTGCAAACGACACCTCAAACAGACTCTAGATGCAAACGTTATGGCCATATGAAATTTTCAGCAAAAAAACAAATCTGGCGAAGTCCGTACATTGTTGATGTCATCATGATGACATGGCAGCATGAGAGGCTACCATGTGTCATGCATTTTTGGCACTTTCATGGGTTCATGTGTACCACAAGTACCCCAGCCAGAAACCCAAGGATGAGGGAGAATAAGATAAAGAATTTCCCTAACAATCTTCTTTCCCTTGACAGTAAAAATGTGCCACATGGAAGTATGGAGGTTGGCGTGGTTGTACGATGTCGATGGATGATGTGGCAGTGAGGTGTTTGTTGACTGGGTAGTGTGGCGCTGATGTGGCAGAGTGACGTGGTTGTACGATGATGATGTCAGTAGAGTGACTGGACTGTATGAAATGTTGATGTGGCAGTATGGTGCTGGCGCAGCAAATGACATGGCAGTGCGGTGTTGACGCATCACTGACTAGGAAGTACGACGGATGACGTAGCAACATGAGAGGCTGCCACCTGTCAGGTGGATTTAGCCTTTTTAGGGGTCCAAATGGACCAATAAAATTGAGCCACATGTCATATGTACGGATGACGTTGCAATACGAAAGATGACATGTCTAATGACGTGGCATTAGCGTGTCGGTTAACGTAGCGTTGACTGGGATGCTGATTGTACAAGTGACATGGTGGGCCGACAACATGGCGAATGACATGGTAATGAATGGACCAATGACGAGGCTCCACATGGGCCAATCAAAGGCTGCCACGTGGCAACCCAAATTTTCCCAATGAGGGCTAAGGTCAATCAAAAAAAAAATTTAAAGGCCATCGGACCAGTCGACGGCCAATGGAAAACCGGAATCGAGGTGGTCGCGGGGTTTGACCCCAGAGCTTCCCCAAAGTTAGCAACACCCTAACCAACGTGCCAAATGTGGTGTTAACTTTGCCCACCTCCAAATGACTAAAACCCATATTTTTCCATTCGTTGGGGAGGAATGGGCGCATGATCCCGTGCAGGGCATGAATTTTGAGATTTTGCAGGTATTTAATGCAAGAAGTACGACTCAGCAAGCACAAAAAATGAGGCAGAGAGCTCAGAAGGGGTCCAGAAGTGACAGTGTCAGAATTTGATGAATTAATAGTCATTTTTGCATGTTTTATCGCCACAAATTCAATGGTGCAATCAAAATTTGGATCTGAGCAGTAGAATTTGAGGGCTATGGTCGAGCTCATCACTGTTTGACACATTTTTTGAGGCAAAGTTGCACCTTTGATAACAGGGTCGAGTTTATAGTCAAAAGTTGCAGAAAAACGAGACCGACTTGTTGGTGCTATGTTCGTTGAGGTTTGAGMAACACGTTGAGCGTCTTGGCACGAAAAACAATGTAAGTTTTATGCATTTATGGTTTTTGTCTCTTTTTGGAAATTGCAAAAGGATGAATTTATGTTGCAGATTCTGGTGATCTTTGAGTGTTGCAGCAAGGTAGCAAGATCTAAATTATTGCAGGAAATTCACTATTTGAGCCTTGCACACAAACCGAGACAGTGTGATAAGAGGTCATTTTGACACTTCGACATAAAGTAGTCATGTTTACAACCAAAAGTCTCAGAATTGCGAGACGAGTGTGATGAGGATGGAATTTTCCTTATTTATTATGTTGCACATATGGGGGTATTAAAAGCCATAGAGTTATCACTAGTGCACATTTGGGGCTATTCCCCTTAATGTTAATGATGTAAAAGGTTGTAATTAGCCACTCTTAAGTGATGATGAGAGTGAGAGCCATTTTGTTCTATGCCTAAACCTTGTAAGCCTTGTTGGAAACATTTTAATGGGTCTCATAGCCACTGTTGAGTGAGAGACATTGTTTTTCCTAGGCATGTTTTGACAACATTGTAATGGGTCTTATAGCCACTTTTGAGTGAGGCATTTTTTTTCCTATGCCTGTTTTGGAAACATTGTAATAGGTCTTATAGCCACTGTTGAGTGAGAGGAATTGTTTTACCTAGGCTTGTTTTGACAACATTGTAATGGGTCTTATAACCATTGTTGAGTGAGTGGTATTGATTTTCCTATGCCTATTTGTGCAACATTGCAATGGGTCTTATAGCCACTATTGAGTGAGAGGCATTGTTTTTCCTAGGCTTGTTTTGGCAACATTGTAATGGGTATTATAGTCGTTGTTGAGTGAGAGACATTGTTTTGCCTAGGCCTGTTTTGGCAATCATTGTAAACTTGTCCATGAGTGTTTTATAAATTGTTGGCAAGTATGGTATTGATTTGAAAATGTTGCAAAGGTTGCAATCCATGTATTGTCAGCTACAGATTTACATTGATGCAAGTATTAGCATCAATATCCTCATTCCGAAGCACAAATCTGAAGGAGAAGAAGGGTGTGGCCTTTCAAAGACATTTTTTATGCAGATCAAGCAATCAGCTACATATTTGCATTAGTGCAAGTGTTGGCATCGACATCCTCATTCTGAAGTACAAAGGTGAAGGAGAAGAAGGGTGCGACCTTTTAGAGACATTTTTTATGCAGTTCAAGGGATCAGCTAGAGATTTGCATTGATGCAAATTTCGACATCAACATCCGCATTCTGAAATACAAAAGTGAAGGACAAGAAGAGTGTGGACTGTCAAAGACATTTTTTATGCAGATCGACCAGTGAGGAAGTGCGCTGTGGAGTGTAAGACTCTTCCTAGAAGTTGGTTGTGGAGATTCAAGTTACAGTTTCTCTCTATACTTTTGGAGGACCAAAATTTCTTTTTGTGGGGAGGTATGATCTAGGAGGATCTCCACATAAGGGTTCAATACTTTTCACACCATGGAAAATATCATTAAATTGTTGATTGATGATAGGTGATAAAGTTTAAAGGAATGTTTAATGCTTCATATTGTAAAAATGATTAATATTTTTTAGCATAATGTGCTCATGTATTTTTCATTTAATTTGTAAAAAAAGAAATTAAAATTAAGTGTGAGAATCCACCTCACAAATTAGTTTCCTAGTTTTAAGGGGAAATTAGTTTTGTGTGAGAATCCACCTCACAAATTAGTTTCTTAATTTTAAAAGGAAGTTGGAAGTCTCATGAGTTGGTTTGGGATTCTTCCTCATTTTGTCACAAGTGGTTTCGTAGTCTCAAGGGGAAGTTAAGGTTGGTTGAGATGCTTTCTCATTTTTGTCCTTGAGTTTTTATTTAGATACTAAATTTTTTCATCTTGTCTCCTTGAATTATGGAGAGAGGGAAACTATATAAATTACTTATGTAAGCATTGAAGAGGAGGCCTCTTGAGGCCCCTTGCAGAGAGAGAGATTTTCATTGTGAGGAATGTAGTCCTCCTGGTGTCTGAAGAAATGTCACTTATGTGAGAGCCTTAAGTCCTCGTTGTGTAAGAGAAGGTTGCTATGGGTTTCAGCTCTATAAGGAGCATGTACCACATTTTGTCAGAAGGTTTCAGCCTTGCTAAAGAAAGGATAATAAAGTGATTTGTATACTAAGAAGATCCAGAGATGTAACCACAAGAGTCTGGTGAACTCCGTTAACACATGGGTGTCAAATTATATGTGTGAGTTTTGATTGCATTCTCGATTGATCAAGTAGATATTTTAATTGCACATATGTACATAATTATGACAATTTTTTCATGTTAATATGCAATGCTTAATGATTATTTGTTCATGTTCACATTCGATTAAGCATTAGTAAAAGATCCTCATCATAGGATTTTTGTATAGAAAGATCTCACAGAAATTCCCAGATCACCAGGTCACCTGCCATGAAATTTCTTTCCTTGGTATTTTTGTCAAAAAATTCTTTCATTCTTTCTTGGTGAGCTTGGGGATTTATCTGGACATGTTATCTTACCTGTTGGATTTCAATCAACTGGTTGATTCTCCTTTGCATGTCATCAAGTTATGAATCTATCACATGGAGAGTAAGTTGGATAGGGAAAATGGCCTCTATTCCATACACCAGTGGAAAAGGAGAAGTATCGATAGACCTCTTTATGCTTACTTTGTCCACCCAAATTATGTATTTCAGGTGAGAATCCCATACTATCTTGTTTTGGGACAACATGTTCTTGATGATCTTGATGAGATTTTTATTTGAGGACTCTGCCAAGCCATTTCCTTGAGGATAATAAACAATAGAGTGCTCAAGCTCTATGTTGTAATTTTGGAAAAATTGCAGCAACTTAGCATATTTGAAATCTTGGGCATTGTCAGTTATGATCTTTCTTGGGAACCCAAACCTGGATAATATGTTCTCCTCGAGAAACATGATGATGACAGTGTTAGTCACTGGTCTTGTGGGGATGGCTTCTACCCACTTGGTGAAATAATATGTGGTTGTCATGATCCATTTGTGTTTCCCATTGGAATTTGGGTTGATTTCACCAATGAAATCCAAACCCCATTGTTGAAAAGATGCCTCTACTTTAACGGGCTTGAGTGGGAGGTGCTGCAACTTTTGCTTTCCTACAAACATTTTACGCTTTGCACACATTCTAACTATGCAATTCACGTCAGAAAAAAGTGATGGCCAGTAATAGCTAGCCCTGAGGATATTGTATGTTGTGGATCTCTAGGCATGGTGACCCCCACACACTTCCTTGTGAAGATCGTTTATAATATCCTCATTTTCTTCTTCAATAAGGAAATTCAACAATATCCCTCTTGGATCCTTCCAAAACAAATTTTCTCCCAAAATGCAAAACTTTGCAGCTTTGAATTTAATAGATTTTTCCTTAGATTTGTCCCATGATGGCTGAAAACTTAAGTTTTGTAGGTAAAAAATGACATCCTTGTACCAATCAAATTGAGCAAATTTAGGGATTACCTTCAAAGATGGTTCATGTGTGTCATCTTCTGGTTTTGATGCTATGATGTCTACTAATAGTGAATTTATATAAACAACTCTGTAGTTAGACTCAACCAGTAGTTTGGCAATTCCTTGCCCCTTTATCAGTTTAGTGGGTTTGATCTCCAAATCATATTCCTGCAGTTTGGAAATCCATTTATTCCTCCTTCCTTCATTGTCAGGTTGTGTAAGGATATCTTTTATTGCACTAGTGGGCACATAAGTAAATATTTTTTAGAGAAATATATAATCTCTAAAAGCTTTCAGTGCCTTGACTAGGGCATATGCTTGTTTCTCCAAATTGTTATATCTTAGTTCAACATCTCTTAAATATCTACTAAATAAGGCTATATGTTGTTCTTGGTGTTCCTCATTTTTTTGTAACAATACATCAGTTATGGTATGTTCCAAAGAAAAAGAGAAGACAAGGAAATCTTTATCATAGTTTGGGATGAATAACACTGGAGACTCTCGCAATGCCTCTTTCATTCGTTGAAAAGACTCTTTAGCCTCAATAATCGATTTTACTTCATGGTGTTTTATCAACATGTCAGTGACATGCTTTACTATTTCAGTAAAATTTGGGACAAACCTCCCCAAAAAATTTATTCTTCCTAGGGAGGATTGTATTTCTTTCTTTGGAAGGGAAATTTGCTTTATGGCCTCTGTTGAAATATTGTAATTGCAAAGAGTATTCTACTTATTATTAAGTTATTATTAATTAGATCAATCCCCTTTTGTGGATTTATCATGTTGGGTTTTGTAAATGACCGAATCCCCTTTTGCGGATTGGTCAAACCCTAATTATATGCTGCTAATTAAGAAGTCGGCCCCCAAGCCTAATTAAAATGGTTTTAGCCACTGAGAGAAGAAGTCGGCTCTACTTGATGAAGAGACACCTCCCTAGCGCCTGTTAGCCAGTATAAATAAGAGAGGCTAGCGCCTCATTAGCTCACACACTCAAGTCACTCAATAAGTGCGCAAATTTGGAGATAGCTGCAGTTGGGAGAAGAAGGAAGAGAGAGGCGCATTGCCCAATCTTGGTTATTCTCTAGTGTTTGGTATTTTATCTTAGCATTGTATTGGAAATCTATATTAAGGAAGTTTTTACTGGATTCTCCCCCATGAGGGTTTCCTAGGATAAATGTTGTGTATCTTGTGATTGTGTTTCTCTCAGTGATCCTACCTGTTGGCGTTGGAAGTCACTCCTGGATTGCAGCAGGAGCAGAGCCCGATGCCCATCAGTTTATGTCACGATTTGTTTATAAAAGGGGTGACCGAATGGAAGTTAACTCAGAACCATATCGTTCCAACTCTGAAACCAGGCCAGGTATGCATGGGCAAGTGAGGTCTTAGTCAAACTTCAGATAGTGAGTTGTAGTAAGGGTGAATAGGAGGAAGACTTGTATGAGAGAAGTGCAAAGGTCTGTTATAAACATCAGGTTTCTAATAGACTGTAGGAGAAAACGTCTAAACGCAAGATCTTCTTACATTCAAACGCAGAAAACCGGAGAATAAAACAATGCAACAATAAATCCTTTATCATAACATAGTTGCAATAATTCATGTGAACCAGTCAATCATGAACTCCCTCAGTAGAGATGAAAACTAGATGGGGTAAGAGAACTGTCTGTCATTAAACAAGAAATCTTACATACAGATGCATAACCAGAGAACTAAAGTGTCTGTTAAAACTTTACAATCGGGAGCTTCTCTCTACCATCGATAGATTACCAAAATGACAAAACTGCCTACATATACTCACAGAAAAAGCACAACAGCGAAACCGAGACATTGAATTAAAAACATTGTGTCTGCATGTCCACTGACAATTTGCATATGCAGTCTCTGAACGATCGTGCACCTATGACAGACGCAATCGAACTCCTGACAGTCTTGCGGATGAACCAACGTGCCTTTAATTCGTCGCCGGACTTTCCATTTATGGCGGAGACGATGTCTAACCACCACCAACTACCTCAATAACTGCTTCCTTGGGATTGAGAACGACCCGACCAACTCTGCACTTTTGGGACGTGGAGGTCTTCTTGCGCTGCCACCTGGATCCACTGAACGAACTGATGGATAAGACGTGGAGGCCAGTGCGAAGGCTGGGGCGCATAATTGGAAATAGTGGATGGACGGAAGTGACATGGAATGGGGGGCTCAAGTGGATAAGGAGTAGAGACGATCATGCAGATGGAGGCGACTGGGAGAGAGAGAGACACATGGCAGGAGTTGAGTGGGTGATGAGATGGAGAGGGGCCATGTGGACGGAGGGAAGAGGGCTGTGGCACCTGATGACGAGGCGAAGTGCCATGGGAAAATGATAGGGAAACCACAAGGCGGCGGGCCTGAAGGAGGAGGAAAGATGAGTTGGAAGATGAGGGGGGAGAACACCTGGCAGGAGGTGACAGGTGGAAACGAGAAAAGGGGAAAGGGATGGGCCAGGATAGCACTGAGTGGAAGACGTACAGTGGAGTGGAGACGAGACAATGTAGGGTCCGCCAAGAGCCGCCAATTCCGGACCC